>LTDK01000173.1:28248-273622 GCA_001642415.1 Nematocida ironsii
GTAATGTATGTGATAAATGTTCTTATATTTTAATAAATCATTTTACCGTTGTAATTACTTATTACGTTATGTGTTATATGTAATGAATACTTATTACGTTATATGTCATAAATCATGTACTTGTTATTTACTTATTATGCTATGTGTCATAAGTAATGTATGTGATAAATGTTCTTATATTTTAATAAATCATTTTACCGTTGTAATTACTTATTACGTTATGTGTTATATGTAATGAATACTTATTGTACTATGTGTAATAAATCATGTACTTGTTATTTACTTATTGTACTATGTGTAATAAATCATGTACTTGTTATTTACTTATTGTACTATGTGTAATAAATACTTATTTTTATACAGTGTATAATAAATTTTAAATATTTAAATATTTAAATTTCTGAGAATGTCAATTGCTATTAAAATACCAAAGACTCTTAAAAAAGGAAATATAACCATTATAAAGTATAAAGATGGAAGGATCCTTCTTAAATCAGATACTGCATCCTATAAAGTAATGGAATTCCCATTGGAATTTCCTAAATATGTAATAAATAAAGATGGTAAAACACTCTCAAAAATCCGTAACAGAGGAATAATAAAACGGTCTATAAATGAGAAATCCTTTGGTCATTAAAAGTACTCTACAATATGTTTAATTCTCTTGAATTTTGAAGATTTCTTATACCATAAAACTATTTAATTTTATTTTTTCATAACGCCCCAGTCGGAATGGAGAGAAAAGAGAATCCCATGAAACAAATAAAGCTAGAGAAGATTTGCTTGAACATTTGTACCGGAAAGAATGATGATTCATTAAACAAGGCAGCAAAAGTGCTTGAACAATTATCTGGACAGTCACCCGTCTTTAGTAAAGCAAAGATTACTCTTCGTGCATTCGGAATTAGAAGAAATGAAAAGATTGCCACAAATGTGGTTATCAGAGGAGAGAAAGCAATGGAAGTACTTACAGCAGGATTACGTGTAAAGGAGTATGAACTACCATACACATGCTTTTCCAACACAGGGACATTTGGATTTGGTATACAGGAGCACATTGACCTTGGTATAAAATATGATACTAACATAGGTATCTTTGGAATGGACTTTAGTGTAGTACTGGCTAAGCCTGGAAAGAGAGTCAGTCAAAGAAGAAAGTGCAAGGCAAAGGTAGGAAAGAATCAGAGAGTATCCAAGGATGAGGCCATTAACTGGTTTAGAACTGTCTTTGATGGGACTGTTTTAGTAGAGAAGACTGCTGATAACTAAAAAATAAATCGTTACATCTTTATTCTTGTGTGTAGAATTCAATTGGATCTTTATCCTTCTGTGAGATGTAAATGTCTGCAGATGGTAGAAGTGCTTTTATGTGGGTGTATAAAATTGGAAGAAATCCTCTTTCACTCCGGGAATGTTCTAAAACAATCACAGATACGTTCATTCTCTGAAAGTAGAGTAAGTCATGGTGTGAAGATTCTCCTGTGATTATTAATGATGGTAGATTAGAAGTATCCTTTATACACTGATCAGATGTAATGTACTTTTTTAGTATACGGCTGGATGCACCTGCTCCTATTGAAATATTCATAGGAATAGTTGATAATGTATGAGTATCTCCCAGGACATACCTTACAGTGCGTATGCTTAATGATGTGGTGAGTGATTTAAGTATATCATTAATTGACACTTTATTCTTATACGTTTGTACATACCCGAATGTATTTATGTGCTCTGTTTCTGGGATGAGTGTACTTAACCAGTGATTTATCCCATTTAATCCTCCATCCAGTGCTGTATGCGGTGAGTATATGGATATTCTTTTGTTTATACATCTGTACAGTATGGGACTCTCTTGATTTATTTGCTTAAGTGGAGTGAATATTGGTGGATGGTACGCTAAAATTGTTTGTACTCCTTTTTCAATTGCTTCTTCTAGAACACTTTTTGTTAAATCTATGCAGAGTAAAGCATTTTCTTCTGTATTATCAAATTCTAGAAGAATTCCTGTGTTATCCCAGGAACTGTCTGCTCTTTCCTTGGGGAATTCTGATTCTATTGCTTGTGCAAGCTTTTGTATAAATGCCATGTGCACCTGCAAACAGAAAAATTATTTATTCATGCAAGAAGAGCAGGAGATGGGAAATACGAAATTGGGAGTGTCTGAGGGAGTGGACAGAATTCTTTCTTCTGGGAGTATATGCGCGTATAAAAAAGGAGTTGTTTTGGGATATTTTGACTCTTTAAGTATTAATATGAATAACCTCACTGGGAAAACAGTTAAACTTTCTCTTTCAGAGATGGAGAGAGTGGATAGAAGTATTTTTCAAGAGATTTTCAAGAAGAGGAATCTTCTTGAGTGGTAAAAGACAGAAGTTCATTTTTGGAATTTTGGGTTATAACGAAATAACCGCAAATTTTTTTATCCCATAATGAGCAGAACAATTGACGAGAAACAGCGCCAGAAGAAGGAGAAATCCAGAAAAGAGGAAAAATCCAGGAAGGAAGAAAGACCAACAGAGACAAAGGATAAGAAATCAGAAAAAACACATCCTAAAGCAAAACCATTATGCCCACCTAATGTAACCAAGAAGGTATACGACCTGGTAAGTCTAGCAAAGAAGAATCACACACTGAAAGTGGGAGTTAATGAAACTATTAAGAAACTCAACAAAGGAGATGCAGAATTAGTATTTTTAGGAGGAAATGCACTTCCCTTTGCTATTGTAGAGCCACTGATTGTTCTGTGTGAGAACAAGAACAGAACTTTCTTCTTTGTACCCAGCGTATCTGCACTTGGAAAGGCATGCGGTCTCTCCAGGCCAGTAGCTGCATGCACTGTAGTTTACTCAGAAGATTCTACCATTAGAAAATTAGTCAGTGAGATAAGAGAGCAAATGATAAATCTTTAATAAAACAGCCACTGTCCTTGATCTGTTATGATTTTTGATGCACTCTGTGACACTCTTACAGGATTTTAATACTTTCCAGTTATAATTATAGTATATTCTGATTATGTTATAGATATTTTATAGTTAAGCCTTTTATTTCTTAGTTACTCTATGAATTATTCAAGATATACTGTATTTACTACTGATTGCTTATATTGTATGATTATTTAGGGTTATTTCGGGGTGTTAATTATTGCTTTTCTATTTATAGTATAATGAGATTTTTGGGTTATTTATAAAACTCTTCTACAAAATAAAATTAATGAAAATTCTTATGAATAAGACAGAATTACACCAAAATTATCTAATTTCTCATAAAAAACAAGAATTATGTAGGGGAATTAGAGATATTTACCGGATATTACTTATATTCTTATTCTATGATGTATTTTATGCTAATTGTACTAAGAATCTAGAAGAAATTTATAATACGAATCTTGAAAATTCCAGTAATAAAAATGCATTTGTAAACCCATGCGGATCATTGGGTATGTTAGCTGGGTTTATAGATGAATTCTGTGGGTTTATGTATAATAAACGACTGTTTTCACCCGAATTAGATATGAATTATATTAGTTGGGAAGATAGTAAAAAAGGAATATTTTTTAATAGTAGTGCTATAGCAAAAGAAAGAGTGCGCAGGAAATTCTCAAATGGTATGGAAATATCTTATTATTCATATTTATACCATACAGTACTTATAAATATGTTTTATATTGTTAATGACACAGTAAGTATTAGACTAAACAATTCAAATTCAGATACTGAATTATTCCGATTTCTTAATACTCCGAGTGTAAAACTGTATTCACATAAGATTATTGCTGTATTATTATTACTATCAGAAGGTGTACATATAAATATAAAAACAGAAACAATTGAAAATCAGAGATTCTTGATTATTTCAGATATGTGCGTATCTGATCAAGTAATTAGTATAAATATATCTGAGATAATCAAAGATTCTGATGATTTACAGGATATAAATGAAGTACTACAGTCAGAATATAAGAATAAAATAGAAATTGTTGTTAATTTCTTCTTATACGTATGTAATAACCCAAATATTAAAGAAATACATGACATTTCAGATACTCCATCAATTGATTCATTTAATGAAGGTAAATTCATGGATAGTTCTAGGTGGCTTATTCAGATTTATATTTATAAGTACATGGACACTCAACAGGAAATGATTCAGTTTATAAAAACAGTATATAATATACTACAAAAAATAATAAAAACATCCACTAAACAGAAAATTCCAAGTGAAAGAATAAATTCAGCTAAAACCATGCGTAAGAAATGCTTTATACTCATAAAAAAAAGAATTCCTAAAACAAGCCAAGAAATAATCCATATAAATAAGATCAATTGCCTTATAAATAATACAGAAAAAGTGAAATTAATACCATTTTCAGAATTTGAAGATGTCTCTAAAAAGAAAAGAATACTTAATTTCTACAATAATAGAAATAACATAATAGAACTTATAAAACCAAAAGATTGCAGTGCAGTCGAAAATACTCTTTTAGGGTTAATCTGCTGCTTTCTATTTGATTTTAGAACACAGGAATATAACTTTGACCATATTCCACATCTTAAAAATGATTTTAAAAGGTTTTTCTGTGTGCCAGACTCTTCCATTATTAATGTACTTAATAATAGAATGTACGGAAATTCTTCATTTTTTTATAGCTTTAAAAATAAAAAAATCATTCCGGGTAAGAAAATAAGTAAAGAAGCGTATGCCGCATGGTGTGAGATAGTCCAAAAATTAAATAATGAAGATATTTTATATTTTGATAGTACATCAAATAGTATATATCCAGGGCTAATTAATCTTCTTTATACAATATCAGAAATTACAGGTACGTATGAATCAGAAAAGAATCATATTAAGAGTCTACGCGATTCTTTAGCCAGAATAAGTAGAGATTATAATATGCAAGAGGATGATAATGTGAGTTCAGAATCGGATTCCGATTATTTACAAGAACTTCAAGATTTTGTGACTCAAGATATCATAAAGTACATCACAGAATTCTTTACATCTCTTTCTAGAAATTGTATTCCAAATTCAAAACCATTCAATTTTAATTTGTGTGCTATGGAAATACATTTTATACCATCAAAAACCATCTGGACTGATGGTAAAATAGATGTATTTGGTAAATTATACATAAATTATAATTATAATGGATGCACTGATGGTATTTTCATATACTTTAATCCATTTGATAGTAAAGTAACTTTAGATAATAACCATCCTAGATTATTACCAAGTACTTTAAATATACTTAAATCCATAACTATTCAAATTAAATCCAGAAATATTCATAATTTAACTAAATATATGGTTAATCATTATATACTACAAAGGATTAGGCGCCTTACACTGCCCAGACAAGGTTTAATTATTGACTTGCCATGTATCATTAATACCATAAATCATTTTGGTTCTATTAATATTATATTTATGCAAGGTAAGCTCAGTACATATAAACTTAAATCAGATTTGATTATTTGTCTTAATATACTATTACTTAAAGATACGTCAAATATAAAAATGCCCGTTATTTCAGTTATTAAAAATATTCTTAGCAATTACTTTATTAACAATAAAGATACATCCGTATCTCTACCAGGACCATTAAACACGAATATGTATAATATATCTGATTATACTTCAAATACTCCACATATTTCTGATATTTCTGATATAATTCGAATGACTAAGTATTTAATTTATCTAGAATCACCAGAATATATTATACGCTGGATAACAGTATACTTAAATAATGATAAAGTGTTCTATTCATACTTTAAACAAGAATTCTTGTTTTCTATGTCACACTATGAAATAGTTTTATTATTTGATTGTTTAACAGAAAGTGGTACTAATTTGTCTAATATTACTAGAATATTTAATATACTCTCATTAGACACAAACTCAAATGAATATCTCGACTGTTTTTATAATGAAACAATTTATTCTTTTTTGATTTTTTATTTTGTTAGTATATCTACATATAGAAAATATAATAGGATTATAGAGGAGATGTGTAATACCTTCTCTATATTTTCAAATTTAAGGATGTCTTCTGGCGGTTTTGACACATAAATTACCACTATTTCAATATAAAATAAGTGTTATACCATATTATAATTAAATTTATTACACCCATTCTCATATCCTGTTATATTATGTTATATTATGTTATATCCCGTTTGCTTATCTTATTATACTTCTCCTTCTATCCCATTTGCTTACACCGTTATACTTCTCCTTCTTCTCCTTACTTTCTTTTCTCCTTTTATATTTATAATTTTAATGTTGTCCTATTTTTATTATTGGAGTATTCTTATTAAGTAGAGTTTATTTATGTATTGGATAATAAATAAAATTAATAACCCGAAATTGTATAAAATAAAAGTACTTTAGATTTATTTAACTGTAAACAAAGAACCAACTAGCTATTCTTATTTATGTAATGACAATCAGCTATCTTGGGTTATAATTGCTGTGCTGCTCTTATAATATATTTCTTATCTTGTTCCACTATTAATTTATCATGCTCTGAAGTGTTCATCCGCCCAATCCTGCTGTTTAGTCTGTTCTGTGTGTTTAACAAACTGTTTAGGTATATCTGTGCATTTTCTGTCTCAGTGGGTATTCCGGTGACAGATGCAGGTAGTGCAGTAACAGAAACAGGTACAGCAGCAACCGTGGGTGATGAAGTAACAGTAACGGGAGTTGCAGCTATTTTCTTGGGTGGCTCATATAAAACATCATCTGTATACGGGGATAAAGAAGATGCGGGTGATAATAAAGGCTCTGCAGGAGTGCCATCAGCACAGAGACAGGGTAACTTCCTCTTCTTAGACTTAACTGGTATGTGAACTGTTTTACAGCACTTAACCGATACAAACTGTTTCTTTGGCTTTGAATAACACACACTTGTTGGGGTTGATGTTACAACTGTCTTATCATTACAGTCATCACCTGTTGTGCTGTCTGCTGAAGGTATAGTACTTACTGTGGTAGGCTGGACTGCAGGAACAGCTTCAACAACTGGAGTGGCCTGTACTGCATGGACAGCTTGGACAGGAGCGGCTTCAACAACAGGCGCGGCATGTACAATTTGTGCTTCAACAACTGGAGTGGCATGAACTGGCTGCACTGCAGGAACAGCTTGGACAGGAGCGGCTTCAACAACAGGAGTGGCATGTACAACTTGTGCTTCAACAACAGGAGTGGCTGGTACGGCATGGACAGCTTGTACAGTATGTACAGGAGTAGATTCAACAACTGGAGTGGCATGTACAACTTGTGTAACTGCTGGAGCGACTGTTGGTGTAATTGTTTTATTCGATAGTATCTGACAACTTAGGCCACCCTGCTCTACCCCACACTCCGGGGCTAGTTTTAATGAATGCCCGGCTAGACTCGCATTTAATACTTCTGGATTTCCCACATGCCCCATAGATAAATTACCCGTAGACGTGCCCGTAGAGGAATACACACCAAATGGTGGAGCAATTTCATCAGAGCCCACCCTTCTAATCATTCCATGTAATTCGTCAAAGCAATACTTCCTGTCATCTGAGCATAGGGATAAGTCTATGCCTTCACTCGTTAAGGCTGCAATTACACCAAGTGACCCTAGTATTATAATCGTCTTCATGTTTATTATAGAGGCTGCCAACTTTATAGACTGTTTCAAAATGAAACCATCTGAATAATACACAGAAATTAGACAGGACTATGAAACAAACGAATCATCACACACTCTGCTAATACTGCACCATATAACCATAGCCCGAATTAACCCGAAATATAGAATACTATACAGCTTGCATAAAAATATCTTATACTGCACCTATTCTGCTAGAAAATAATAAATTTTGCCTTTTTTCCTGTGCATGAAAAACCTGGCAATCCTTACATAAAACAAAAAGAGGTTCATGAAAAACGCAGACTCACGGCGAAATATACTTTGAGCATAAGACTAATTACACTGCGTACTTAATATAAAGCATAAAACCCGAAATAATTTTTTTTATCCATGAAAGAAAGTGAAGTATACGAATTACTCCGGGCATATATTGACCCAGCAAAAACAAAAGAAGCAGAAATTCTGGCACGAAGAATAAATGGTGACACAGAAGAGATCACAGCATTTGTTAAACAGCTCGGATCTTCACCACCAAAAGTGAAGGAGATTGCTGCACTTTTCTTAAGACACTCACTCACGCTTTCTCTCTCCCAGAGTGCAATACAGAAAGGAGTGGACACGCAGTACTACACAACAATATTCTCGCACGTATGCCAGCATATCACACAAGAGTCAGAGATAACAGATAAATTATTATACGAATCCATTAGTATTCTGTCAAATGCACTCACCCTGTCAGATGTACTGCCTGTGATAGAACTGGGTCGGATTACACAGCCAGATAAAACAGCTGTTAAGACATTAAATCTTCTGGTAAGGTATACGCAGAAATACAGAACTAAAGAAAAATCAGATGAATTGTACTTGGAGATAAACCATCTGATAGAAGTGACTAAGGCCATATTCCATGCACTGGTTCAGTGTATAATAGCACACCCAGACACAGAAATATCCCTACAGATATACATATGTATATACACAATAATTTACAGTATTTTAGTTCACGACATACCTGATTACTACGAAGAAAACATAGAACATTACACTACAGGCCTTTTCATACCGATAAACAATAACCACCTGAAAAATGTGCATTCAACAGATTCTTTAGTGAGTACCATACGCTCTGCGGTGGTTATTCAGATACAAGTGGCAAGTATACTTATAAGCAGATATTCTGATGCGTATGATAGTTTTATACCATTTACTAGCACAATGGACAGGCTGTACACTACATCAGAACTGCTTGATGAAGGTATTCAAGTAGAGTTCATGAATTACTTACAGGTTCTTCTTAATACGCATTGCAGACTGGATGTACAGACGGTTTCTACCATACTGAAAATGCTTATTAGTAAGATAGTTGTAGATACAGACGTAGGGACTGTAGAGTACATAAATGAACTACTGCAGGGCGATCCTACTCTGACCAGAGAAATATCTGCGGGTATATTAAAAGACCTTCTGGCCAGAGGGGCACTGAGTCTTACAGATCTTATTCACCATACTGTACAGCAGACAGCGCACGGTGCACCAAGCAAACTTCAAGTGAGCTCAGTATATATTATTCTGTACCTGATCAGAAGCAAGTACAGGCTGGCTAGTGGCATATACAGTGAATATATACAGCACGCACTACACACGGTAATAAAGGGAGATATTACAAATACCCATGAAGTGCTTGGTATAGCATACGCTATTCTTATACTGGCTGTGCAGTATAACATTGCAGGAGGACTAGAGGATAGGGCGCAGGATATATTCAATGCTGTAGATCACTTAGTTACATTAAATGAATCCGCAGAGGTGCCAGAGTATATTCTGTACATATCAATGGGACTGGCATACACAGTATACGTGCACAGCAAAAAAAACATTTCATACTCTACCAGAGTGAACGTGTTTGAGTACTTGCTCCGTACAATAAAGGAAGAGTGTAGTGATGGGCCAATAAAAGCCCTATTCATTTACATGAAGATGCACTATAATGCAGTGAATGTTGCTGGCACGAACTATGCGCAAGATTCGACAATTCAATGGTTCACAAACAACATATACCCAGCTGTATATAAAATATTACTGAAAAGTACAGAAACTCTTAGTGCAGCATCCATTAAATATCTTTACGACATAGTATCACTGAATGTGGCATACCATCCTCAAAGCATTTCAAATTATAATGAACTGCTTATGTACTCAGTTAACAATAGTGTATACGAGTACAATGCGTATAATATACTTATACTAAGCATTATTAATATCATCTATGGAATATCGCATTACATTGACATTAGCATAAATATCATCAATAACGAAAGTATTTGGAAGGAGTGTATATACAGTGCGAGCTACCTATACATCAGTCTGATTAACAGCCCACAGACGGCAGTAAAAGACCTACCCGAAAGAACAATTAAATTCTTTACAGACTGCATTATAAATGGGCAATGCGGAACTGTGCCAGTGCAAGTAGCTGGTAAGTATTTAAACAGCGAGGCTGTTAAGTATATATTCAGCCAGAACAATAGTGATATTCTGCTGCTCAGGTGCATAAGCACACTGGCTAATGAGAATAACCAAGAACAGCTCCGGCATATTATAGACAGATTTATTGCCAGGCCAATAATTCCTGAGGAAGACACGGCTTACGGAATAACTGTCTTAAAGGAGTGCGCAGAGAAAAGCGCCCACAGAAAAAATGAAATTGAAAGAATAATCGAAAGGCTTCAAACAAGAAAAAGCAAAAGAAAAGACGAAATCGATACAATAATGCTACTAGAAGAGATATTTAAACGGAAATAAATGAATAATAAGAAACCTTCCGTTTATCCAATGGCCCAAACCAGCAAAATTATCCAGTGCTGCTCTGCAGCAGTAATTGTTTTTTGCATAAATAAACGGACTTTGTTTAGGAATAATTCCTGTCAGATTAATAATTTCTTCTTATACATATCACTGATATGTCCCGATTTTTATACCCGAAAGAGCCCACAGATTAAAATTATTGATTTTTATGAAATAGACTGAATGAAGATATACACAGAAATTTCAAGTGGTGGGTTATATCTGTACTAGAACCTGCTGATATTCCATCTAATTCAGACCATCTATTATTTATGTCTATTTATTAAATTTCAGGCATTCCCATCTGTATTTCTTGCTTTTTCTTGTGCTTCTTCTCATCTTATGCCAGCCTATATATTCTGTTCATCTGCTAGTATGGCTTCATAAACTTCTATTCTTGTGCATGCAATGCCCTGTAAATGCGTTTTTACTTTTACTGGTATTTTTTCTTTTTCCACAGGAATTGTTGCTGTGTCTATAGCTAGTACTGGATTTTCACTAATACTCCTTAATTGTGACAGTAGCACAGCACTAAATCCATCATTTACACTGATAATTCTATTTTTACAGTTGAAAATGTATTCGTCCACTATTTCTCTGGTCTCATCCGATAAGTGGTGCAGCCTCTTTAATAAAGACCCGAGGCAGTGCGAAGCAATAATTCGTCTCTGGTCATTGCTGTGCACAATATTAGCTAAAAAGGAAATATAACAACTTAGTCTAGTATCTGTGCGCATTATAAGACCGTATATAACATACTGTATGCAATACGTGCTGTATAGCCCAAGAATCATATCTTCAAATATCTCCATTACTAAATCAAACAGACTATCATTCTCCTCAATTATTTCTGTCTTCATATAATTCATTATCCTTAATAAACCACTATGGTATGCATATATCTTACTACAAAATGAGTCAGAAAGTAAACTTCCGTTAGATTTAGGTATTTCTATACTCGCATTGCTATTACTGCTTAGCCGTGATATATTACTATCTATTGCAATATTAACGTATTCCTCATATTCCCTGTACTCTTCCGGTGAAAGAGTACTAAGCATAATAGAAATAGAAGTGTCCAGGTTTATCAGACAAGGAAGTACTTTTTTAAGTAATATCCTGTTATTCACTTGATTATTTGTGAATTCTATGCTGTCAAGGTATGTCTTGGTATGATGGAATGAATTACTCTGCTGTCTCATCCTCCCCCTATAAAAAAAGTAAATTTTACTACTGCATATTTATGCACAGTCCACTTCAAATACTAAACAGCCAATGAAAATTCGAGTTATAAAGTAACCAATATGCTGTATATACACAGACTGTATACTGTAACAAACCAATCCAAAAATTATCAATAAAAGTGTGTTATACAGTGCATATTTTGAGTTATTTATGCGTGTATTAGATAAAATAATAAGTATTTTTAAGAGAGCAAATAGTCCCAGAACGCAATAATATAAGAGAATGGCCAACTTCATTTTTTATATGTTTTGGCTCTTTTTCATTATGTAATGCCCAATATACGTCAAAATCATCTATCAGTTTATGCCCCTTTTTTATTTTTTCCTTTTTTTTCTACAAGTGCATGGATGGCCCACAGGAGAATAAGATATACTGGCACAAAAAAGGGATAAAAATAGAATTTGATTCCTTGAGCAGTGACGAATCATGTGAATCTGCTAATAAAAGTTATATTTATGCCCCCGGGACAAAGATAGAGCCGCCTTTTTCTGTAGAAGTTGTTTATAATAGGTTTTTGCACGAGAGTGACAAGGATATTTCCATTTATACCATAAAGATAAGCTCTACTGATAGTTCTTGGCTGGTTATTAAAACTTTTCCACAGATCTTAGAATTACTTTATATAGTAAATCAAAATACAAAAATTTTAGAAAAGTTAAATATGAAACGATTTGTATCAATAAAAACGACGAACTTTAATGATAGAAACAGTCTTATCGTACTAATTCTGACCACCATACTGAACGATCCAGCATGTTCTAAGTATATCCAGCAGTTTATACTTAGTGATATACTAAAAACGCAGTGCGAACTCTTATATATTATGATGCACACTCCGCAGGACAGCCAAAAGATTTGCTTTATTGAGAACAAAGGATGGATCAGAGGATGGCAGCCACAGATGCTAAAAAAGATGAATAATTTAATTGCTGAAGTATCTAAAGATAAAATAAAACGGATTATTCCTAAAAACGAAATCCAAATTATTGATAAAACAGTAATAATAAAAGAGTCTACAAAAGAAAGAAATCTAGTCGCATTAGAAAAATACACGATAGACTTGCTTAAAACCTGGCTGAATGAAGACGAAATATCAATCTATAAATAAATATTGAAAAATAACTGAAAATATAATAATTTTGATGATTTTCCATTTTTAATAATTCAAGGTAATAAATAAATTACTTTTGAATAGAAATTGCACCCTGTGATACAACCATTAAACTAGGATGCACGCCCGAAATAACCTGAAATTAAGAATGCCAGACTATTCATATTTCTACACTATTTAATTCCAAGCCACCGCTACTTTATCTCCTTTATCTTATTATATAAGAATGTGCAGAACCGCTGTAATTTAATGATTTCTGTGTTTATCTCAGAGTTTGTCATTATAACCGCTTCTTTTGTTTGTGCCTTCATCCCCAGCTGATATCCCCGTATGTTCTTTATCTGTATCAAATAGTTATTTAAACAGTTGGTTAATGAATCATTCACTGTAACATATTTTCTTCCTATTTCTTTATTGCATATACACCTTATAATAGAATAAGAACAGTATGTTTCATCTGAATCGGCCTCAGCAGTGCTTATTATAGAGTTGTCTATAATCGTATTTGGTGCTGCAGTGAACAGAAGGCTGTCCTCAACCCTCTCCATAAGAAAGAATGAGTCTGTGATTATTGTATTACAGGAAATGCACTGGAATGCAATTGGGTTCTTTTGTTCTTCCATGAGTTTATGAAAAGAAAAAGTTAAAATATTTCTTATGCAGAAGATTCCTGGATGATTTATAAAAAAGACAGATTTGCTCTTACTAATAAAATAAATAAAATTGTATTTTTAAGAGTGATTGTGTACTGGTTATGATTGTAATTATGCATATGTTAGAAGCAACTTTGTATTTTGGGGTTGTATCGGGTTATTGTATTTTTATTTTAAAGTATTTTATACATGATGTGTTTATTGTATTTATAATATAATTAAATATAATAAGTAAGAGCGGTTTGTGTATAAGAGTTTCAAAGAGTGTCTGTGGATAATAAGGTATGCCAATTCTTGGTTTGACAGTTATTCTGTAAAATTTTTGCATATTTTCTTATGGTGCAGTGTGAAGAAGAGCTTATAGCAAAAATAGAGTACTGGGCAGATGTTCTGGACTCAGAAGATATACAGGAGGACTTAGAACAGAAGTTATTAGATGACTTAGAATACGCTACGCAGCAGAAAAGCATGGGGATAGACTTGCTCTGTATACTAATTGATGCACTTCCTATACTAAACTGTCCTACCATTGCAGTTGACAATTTAGTCACTCTGGTGCACCAGGGAGGAAGAGCAGCAGTCCATGCATTTAGGGGCCTTCTTCTTTTATATACACAGTACAGCATAGACATAGACATGTTTAACATACTTTATAACCTCACTACTTTTGAGTTAATGCGCGATGAAACTGACCTATTACTCCTTCTAATATCTGATCTACTCCATAGCTCAAACATATCGATTCTTACTATAAGAATGTTTGTTAAGAAACTTATGTTTATGTGCATGCGCAGTGACTTAGACATAGCATACAAAATACTGAATGTGGTTGGTGTTATATGCAATCGGTATAAGCTGAACGCAGGCCATGCTAAGAGCAATAAGCCTAACGAGTACACTATGTCCACACCATTATCTGATGGAACAGTAGATACATATTTATACGAATTAGATGCACTGAAAGATCACCCCATCCTGAATATATACATACGAGAAATAAAACAGAATAAGCCAGTAGTTATAACAGAAAAAGAGATAAACAAGAAATTGCTTAGTATAATAGAAGGATAAATCATTAAGAGCCGCCCTGCACAAGAAATACTCTCAACCAATACATAGAAAATATATTAATTTCGGGTTATGTTCATCGAATTATTATTAGTGTATAAAAGTAACTATTGCATTTGAAATATTAATATAATTGCTTTATACATATAGTCGATTGTTTTTGCATAAATAATAGAACATACTCTGCTTTGGTTCAGTATTATTGTTATGCCTTGATATAATCAGAAATAAAGCACTTTAGTATTATTATACTCTTTATACGACAAGGTACATCAAATACGCATTCTATATATTTATCACTAATAGCTAGCTAGTTATACAACAAAAAGTGGTATCTTGTGTCTATATAGCAGGCTGCAGTTAACACAGAATATATAACTTGAAATACACTGAAATAAGTCGAAAATACTCTTCTGCTTTATTCCTTTAAATTATTCTTTATATTTGAGCTGTGTACTATTTACTATATTCTCCTATATTTGGGTATATACCAGTGATTTAATTATGGAGTATGAATGAACCTACTCTCCTGTTGCAGTGTAGTAGAGTATGTGTAATAAATAGTTATCTAACTGGTTTATAAATAATTTATTATATCTATGCTTTATATTGATATTGGATTGTTCTCTTTATCTCTTTCTCTTTTTTGTTATTTTCTTTGGTATAGATACTCTCTTGGTTCTTCTTACGGTATAATTGGTGGTCTTCTGTTTCTCCTTATTGGTTCCCGTGTGCTCTCGCTTCTTCTTCTGTCTCTTCTCTGCCTTTGAGGTTGCCATCTTCTCTTCTCGAGTGCTCTTTGTTCTTATCTTACCAATCATCTCTTCTGTTACAAATCCGTGCGGATTGTCTGTGCTAGAAAGAATGGACTCGTCATCCCCTTCGCTCTCACTCTCTTCTTGACTTTCTTCAATATAAGAACCTTCCTCGCCACTGAAGAATACATCACTGCCAGATTCATCATTGCTTCCTTCCACGTCTTCATCCTCGCTCTCCATAAATTCGCCTTCTTTCTGCCTGTTTATCTCACGTATCATTTTCTTCAAGGAGGTTGATGCAACAACTGCTCTTCTTTTCTTCATCTTCCTGTAGTCCATTATTCTTTTTATACAATCGTACTCCACTGCGCTGGGGTATCTCTTGATTATGGCTCTAATTGAGTTTATTCCGTATGCAATTATATCATCATCCTTGTAGTCACTGCAGAAGTTCTCCACAATTAAGTCACAAACTGCCTCTACTTCTTTCTCCTCTGTTCCCTCGTGAATTGACTGCGCAATTGCTGCAAATACACTTGGTAATTTGTCCTGGTGGGGGAATAAGAATCGCATCATGTACCCCAAGAAGCCCTTTATGTTTATCTTATAATGGCTTATAATACGTGAGACTATCTGCGCCATCATTAGCTTAATCTCCATCTTATGCTCAGATGCTTTAATTAGCTTAAATAGCTTTGAGGCATAGAAGGGCCCCTTCTCACCAAGTCTGTTCAGTAGTTTTATTATGTTTGGATCAGAGTTCTGCTTTTCCTTTTTCTCTTCTAGCTTTTTGTTGAGCGCCTTTGCCTGCCTCTCTTTCTTCTTTTTATCCGCACGAGTCTCTCTCTTTATTTTCTGGTTGGTCTTGTTGTTCGCTTGAATCTCTATTTCTTCTTCAGTTATGGTAAGTCTGACTCTGTCCAGTAAATACATAAATATGAAGTTAATCACAACAGAAGATGACTTCAATATTATTTTAAATAATAACTCCGTTGTATTTTGGTCCTTCCACACATCTCTGCTGATTAAATGTATAAAAATGTACACTGCTCTCTTAGAATGTGCCTCTATCCTAGACTCTATTGTGTCCACTAATACATCCTGTATTAGTTCTTTGTGCTCCTTGTCCCTTATTATCTCAGATATTAAAAACTGTATAAATACAGTTTTTGTTCGCTTGTCCATTTCTTCTATTAGTATAATGGCATTCTTGTAGAATACATCTGGACCTATCTGCTTTGTTTTCTTTAATATGATTATTGAAGTAATCACAGCCTGTGACAGACTTCTCTCTAATAAATTGTAGTAGTCCAGCGCATAGTTGAATATATCATTAGAAATATCCTCAGAGTAGTTCTTAGAAATATGAGGAAGAAACGTAAGCAGAGAACACAGTTCTTGGTTCTTTGCCTGCGGGTCTAATTTGGATATCTTCATCATTCCTCGCATTTTTTCCAACTCATTCATGTAGAGTGAGGTGTAATTCGCTGGGTCTTTCTTTATTTGCAGTTGCAGCCGAATATCCATGGAATAAAAAAATTTAAAGTTAATAAAACTATGCTATTTTTGCCGTAGATAACACACACAAATCCTCAAATATTTAAAAGTAGAAAGATGCACTCTTGCTCTTGTTATTAGCTGCATCTATAAACAATTTACAATATAAATTCTAGAATACCCCGATATAACCCGAAATTTCTTGAAAATAAAAATAATTCGTTCATTTTTCTTGTATGCTATTGAACGCTTTTATGTTTTTATTCGTCAGATATTTCCGATTATCATTGAGTGACTGGCGGTGCT
This sequence comes from Nematocida ironsii, assembly GCA_001642415.1. Lineage (NCBI taxonomy): Eukaryota > Fungi > Microsporidia > Nematocida > Nematocida ironsii. The sequence continues at coordinate 45,358 of LTDK01000173.1, forward strand.
GTCTTTATTGACTATTTATGGAATAGATGCAGTGCACTTACAATGAGGGAAGAAAATATAAATAGAATAACCTCAGAATTCTTACTAAGCAACGAATTGCTTAATAACATGGCAGTTACTCCAGAATCCCCAGTGGCTCAAAAAGAATACACTAAAATTCCCAGAATATCAGAGGCATTTAAGCACCGGCTGGTAAAGACCGATAAGTCCCTCGCATCAAAGGTAATTATGTTTGACATAGAAAACAGAGTGGTTTTGGTGGGAAAGTCTTCTTTCTTTAAGTGGAAGATATTCTCTCCATCAGGGGATAAAGTAGGTGAGCTTGTTAGAAATTTTTATGGATCAGAATATTTATTATCCAGCAATACAACTACAGAATGTTTCATAAAATACGTGAATGTATACTCTAACGCCGGCCCTAGAATATTTCACGTATACAAAAACCAGCTTCTGCCCGAACAAAATGGAAAGCACAATAAGACAATATCCGAGAGAGTAAAAAACAAGACCAACCAATACGTCAAGCTAATTAACAAGCCCCCATACTTTAATTATGATACAAATTCCTTTGTTCTTAACTTTAATGGAAGAGTCACCCTCCCTTCTGCTAGAAACTTCCAGGTAGTTCATCCAAAAGATGTCTCTTACATTACACTTACCTTCGGAAAAATAGCACACAACGAATACATCCTAGACTATTCCTACCCATGGTGTGCACTCGACGCATTCTCTGTCGCGCTTACCTCGTTCTCCTGGAGATTTGGACTATAAACTAAGTGGCTTAGCAGTGAAGTCTTCATTAGACTTCTGAAAAATCTGAAATATAAATAGCTCTAGCATGTCTCTTTTTTGCTGAATCAACTTTAAAGAGTATTCTCTTAGTTATGCCTGTGGGAGTGTTCTTTCGCCCTCAGGCCGCGCGCTATTATTGCTTTCAACTGCCCGTGGGTCATTTGCTAATAAATCAAATAATTCTATATAAGGATACTCTTCTTTTACTTTATTATTGCATAGAAAGACTGTTCTCTTCTTCATTTTGTAAAGTATTTTTTACACTTTCTTTTTCCTTTATCTTTTTTTCCTTTTCTAAATGCTCTATTAGCTGGTTGATAGTTTTTCTTCTAATTGAGTTTTTATTCTTCTCCTCTTTTGTAAGATAAAAGAATGGAACACTTGTGTTCTCTTGGATTAGTATATGGTCCACTCCAAACAGCCCATCTGTGACTGGTGTGGCTGGAATAAGAACGCCATTAACCTTGGTAGAGAATATGTGGCACTCGTTGCTTTCGTCTATATAACCGTACAAGCACTCTGCTGTGCACTTTAATTCCCCGAGTGGAGCAAGATTGTTTACTATTTTTGACAACTCTCCATTTCTTAAAACAGATTTAACATACGGACCAGGAAACCCGCATAGCTTATCAATGTACAGTGAGTAATCCTCTACAACAACTGGTCCTTTAACTAGCTTGTGTGCTGTTTTAAGCTTATTCTGTATTATTTCTGTGGAAGTGCCTTGTATTTCATCCAAGTCCTGCTCTATGAACTGGTATTGAATTCTGTTATCTATGTATTCATTAATTTCCTGTTTTTTCCGTGCACTTCCCGTTACAATTGTGATCATATGAATAGAAAATAAAATATTCTTTATAAATAGCGGTGCTATTAATACAATATTCATATAAATATCAAAGAAATCTATTGATTGCCCGGAAATAGATAAAAACACACATTACCCCAACACATGTAATACCAGCCCAATAACCCAAACTACCATCTGATGGCCTAGCCAGAAAGTTGAGAAATAGTGAAATTTTGTACCCATACAAAATATGCTAAAAGCCAGAAAATATTGTAAAAATTGGTAGTGTAGTATTAGTACTAGAAATACTTCTATAATTAGTCGCCTGATAAAAATATCTTCACTGTATTATTCATTTATTATCTCTTTATAATTTATTCTTAATCTCTCTTTCTCTCTTTTCTTTTATCTTGGCTCTTCTTTCTTGCCAAATCTGCCTTCCCTTCTGGTCTTGGCTTTCTTCTACCCTGTGGCTTCTTCTTTGGCTCTTTCTTGGGAACCTTGTCCTCCTCGGTCTCTTCTCCCTTTTGCCTTCTTCTCTCCTTTTCTTTTAGCTTCTTGTTTTCCTCAATCTCCTCTGGACTGTATCCAGTCTTTCTTATCTTGGCAACAAAGAATCCGTCTGTGTTGTGAATGTGTGGATAGAATCTTCGTGTGTTCTTTAAAGAAGGGTGGAATACCCATCCTCTGTACGATTTAAACCCTTCCTTTCCTATTGGTAGATTGGTTTCAACCACCTTTGCATTCTTCCTCTTCTTTAGCAGATAGTCAACAATGTACTCGTTCTCCTCCACTAATATAGAACATGTGGAGTATACTAAAATAGACTCTGGATTCTTTGGGTTCAGCATGTCAAACGCCTTTAATATCAGTGCCATTTGTTTATACTGCAGTTGCTTTATGACCTTTGCATCCTTATTTCGCTTTGCTGCTGGGTCCTTTGAAAGCACTCCTGTTCCAGAGCACGGCGCATCAAGTAAGACTCTGTTCACGTTTGTGTATGGAAGGCCTCTTCCGCCCATCACAGTAACAATGGTGTTGCTTACACCCATTCTCTGTAAGTTGGCTGCAAGAGAGAGTGCTCTTTCCTCAGATACGTCATTTGCATAAATAGTTCCTGTGTTGTTCATTAAGGCGGCTATGTGTGTAGTCTTTCCACCCGGCGCGGCGCACATATCAACAATAACCTCATTCTCCTGTGGGTCTAGGGCTATAACAGCCAAAGAAGAAGAAGGAGACTGCAGAATATATAAACCAGCTAAATACTCTGGAGTGGCGCCTATTGGCACATCACTGTTGTAAACTACTGCAGAGCAGTCATTCCACTGTATTCCATCTATGTTAACACCTCGGTTAACAAGCTTCTTCATAATAGCAGCCCGTTTGTCAAACAGTGTGTTAACACGTATGGTCAGTGGCCTTTTCTGGTCTGAAGCTATCATAAAGGCTTCTTTCTCCTCCTTGTTAAATAATTCAGTTATTTTTTGTAATAAATAATCGTTGTATGTGGCTTCTGTGGCAGAAAGTCTTGTTTCTTCTGGTTCTGACTGTTCTGAGCCTATGTCGTCTATTTCTTGTTCACATGAAGAATAGTTGTTGATCTCTTCTTTCTGGAGCTCTTGAAGCATTGAAAAATTTGCAGGACAAAAATATTTTATACACTAAGGCGGGTGTAAAACGGTGCACACCGTACTAAAGCAGAAAAAATCAGTTATATAATTCGTATTATAAAATAAGTATTTGTGCCCGTGGCTTGTGTATAGACTTGCTTATATTGTATTTATATTTTCAGCCGTATTTAGCCAAAATAACTAAATTATATAGAAAGTACAGTGATAAAATAACTGCTTTGACAATTTACACAGAAAAGGAAATATTCAGAGATATAGTGCAAATTTTAAACTTAAGCAAGGCATGTACTTTAGTATACAAAGTGTGTAAAACACTATTTTCTGTCCACTAGCAGATTTAGTAGGAATCTTTCACGGTGAATTATAACTGCCAAATCAAGCCAGTACGTGAATAAGCATCTGGTGGTTTAGGCGGAGGAAATGATAATTAATCTATTATAATTAGTTTATTCTTATATTACTACTGCGCGCGGATAGAATATTTGCATTGGCTCGTATTAATACTGTTCTTCTCCAATAATTGACTACTAGTTGTATACACATGTAAAAAGCATTCATAGTATACTCCAGAATAGCCAGCTAGCCAAGAAAGAAACAATAAACCCCATCTACACCACTAACAGTAAATCCCTGAAAACTGAAATACTCCATATAATGGGATCCTCATATGGTCAATGCTTAAATATTCATCATATCTAGCCACTGGGGAATTTTCTTCCATATTGCACGAGATATTTGGAGTAGACGCATATTTTTATTTTTTAGCCATGTATTCCATCTTTCTTTATTAAATGCATGCACTAGGTATTTACTTGTGGGATACTTTATAGCCGGATAATAATACTATTTACATGAAAAGAGTACACCTGCATGCCTGCTGTGCTGCTGCCGATGGCCAGACCTTTCATGAAGTATTAGGGGGTCTGTCCGAACCTGCTTTTCTCCTATGTCCTTCAAGTATATTTCAAGAATCCTTTCTCCCGCCCTCAAGTGCTTATAGTAAACTCTGTGATAGCTTCTTATTTCAGCAGCTGTCTTTGTTACAATATAATTTGCAAGTACACTCCAGTTCTTTCCTATGTGCGGAAACAGCAGAGCAAACGTCTGTCTTTCATGTACCTGCCACTCACCCTCCTCTTTCCCCTCTTTCTCTCTTTTCTCTTTTTTTTTTGGTACTTCCTTTTTCTGCATCTTCTTGTAGTAACGGTAATATATTCTCATGTCTATCTCTCTCTTTCCTGGAATGTGCTGGCAGTATTCTTTCCACTTCTTTCCTAGCTCTTCATATAAATTATGGAATGCCTCTTTCTCTGCCGCTGTCCACTCTCTTGATATTATCTCTGCTAAGTCTTTATCCTGTATCTTTCTTGTATCTCGCATAGACCAGTCTTTCAGCCGCAGCTTATATTTCATTTTATAATAGATTTTAACCACGTCTTTTGATGAGTATTCTGGAAGATACTCTTTCCGTATCTCCTTAAAGTTCTTCCCTATCTTTAAAAATGCAGTTTTTAGCTTTTCTTCGTCTCCCGCATAGATGTATACCTTCATGTTATTATTGTGCCGCGCAGCAATATCCTTTATTGTATCGGTATACATATATTCTACTATCTTTGCCGGTTCTCGGGGCGGAATATATGCCTCGTTCTGCAGGCTTCTCTCATCTGCGGATACTATAGACTCTGTAATTATTTCTTTGTCATGACCCAGTGCTTTCATGTGCTTATTGTTTGCCCAGTGCGATATGCGCACAGAGCACGCGACAGACACTCTTTCTGGCCGAACTTCTTGCTTTAATTTATTAATCTCATCCTGCTCTACTTTATACTTTGCCATAAGATACGTGTATATAGAGGGAATCGAATCTGACCGATCATCTGATGTATCTGCAAGGCCTAGAACTGTACCCGAGATGTCAGAATACGACAGTGAACCACTATAGGCTGCTTGCGATGTCAATGGTACTTTCTGTGCTATAATGGATATATTCCCATCTGATGCATCATTAATGATAGCTGGCACACTCTGCGAACTAGTATTAGCAGAACCACCAATATGGTCAGAAATATCATTTATACCTTCGGGAGCTCTTTCTATGCTCTCTACATTATCAATGATGCCAAGCACACTCCCCATGCTTTCACTTGCTGTGCTATTACTTATGCCCTCAAGTGCGCTGAAAACACTGCTTGTTGCATTTTCTATATTAGACACTCCGTTGTATATTACACCGCTTTGGCTGCTGTCCACTGCATCCGGAGAAACATCTCTGCTACTTACTATCTCACCAGGGCCATTATATTCCTGTACATGCGGCCCACTCTCTGAGTAATGTATAGAAAGATCTTGTATTTCCTCTAGACTTACATACTCCTGTGCATCAGACTCATCTTCCATGCGAAATGGACCCCGCATACTCTTCTGCAATAACAGTGGAGAAGCGGCCTCACTAGATACTGCATTTGTTTCATCACTTGGCTTCCTCTCTGGTGCTTCTTTAATAGCATCCATTTCTCGCTTTAGTCTTCTTTCATTGCGTCTTTCAGCCCTTCTCATTGCTTTTTCTATCTGTTTTTTCATTCTTCTTTCTCGCCTTCTTTCTTCTTTCTCTGCATCCTCCCACGGGGCTTGGTGTATACCATCGCCCTTCTCTCTGTCTGCTGCTTCTTCACCCGCTTCTTTCTGTACATTTCTATCTATATGTCTGGTTTTATTATGCTGCGCATCTTGCGGATCCCCCTCTACACGCCGCCTTTGTGGATTGTGCGCTTTGTCCTTGTTATATTCCTCTGCCTGCCCCTCCGTCCATCTTTCTGTCATTATTAAGAGTAAAAGAAAATTCAACTCTATTTCTTTCATATTTTAATTTCTGTGCAATACCCCGAAATAAACAGAAATGTCATAATTCCTAACACACTAAGCAAAAGTAAATACTCTTCAGGCATAACAAATACACCAGTACACATGCAACTGGATAAATATCATTAAAGATACTGCTTCATGTAGGTGCATCAATTCATTTCTCTAAATAACTTCTTTGTATTTATGCCGTTTATAGCCCCTTCTACCTTTTTTCTGTCTTTCTGTTTCTTCCTGTTTATTTTTGCATTAGCTGCTGTTCTTATTTTAATTTCTTTTTGTTTTTTTATATGCAACATAATACTGCCGCAATGAATTCTCCTGCATTTGAAGAATCCTGCCATAACTCAAATGATGTCAAGGAGACTCTACAAAATATAAAGATGGCTCTGGAAGAAAGTGCTACAAAGACGGGAACAACTATTGTTGGAGTAAAAGGGAATACATTTGTTATACTTGCTGCAGATACCAGATCAACCAATGGACCAATCATAGCAGACAAGAATGTAAGCAAAATACACACAATATCAAAGAATATTAGCTGCTGTGGAGCAGGTACTGCTGCTGATACTCGTTATACCACTAAAATGGCAGAAGCCGCGCTGCACCTATTCAGTCTAAAATATAATAGAGTTCCTCTGCTTTCATACTGTGTGAATATTTTGAAGAGGCACTTGTTCTCCTACCAGGGGCATATTTCTGCTAGTTTAATACTCGGAGGAGTTGATGAGCATGGCCCAGGGCTCTTTGGAATACACCCTCACGGGAGTGTAGATACCCTTCCATACACTGCACAAGGGTCTGGATCATATGCAGCTATAGGTATGCTTGAAACAGAATGGAAGCCAGATATGAGTGAGCAAGAGGCAATAGACCTAGCATGCAAGGCAATTGAAGCAGGTATCCGAAATGATCTGTACTCTGGATCTAATATTGACATCTGCATTATACGCCAGGACAGCCAGGAAGTATTCCAGAAAGAGCATAAGAGAACCTACAAAGAAATAGGAAAGAAGGGAGAAAGAGCAAAGACATATGTCTACCCTAGAGAGAGCGTAAAAATACTTAAAGAAGATGTGTTTAACTTAGTAACTGTCACAAATGAGATGGAAGTAGAGTATTAGTAATAAATACTGTGGATGTAATGAAGTTTTTCTTTGAAATTATTAATTCTGTATTGTTTAATTATATTTCTAAATTTATGCCATTTTATTTTTATAAAAGCTGCTTTAATCCCTATTTATTATATGTTCTAGATTATTGCATAATTGAATAGTAAGGAATAAATAATTTAAAAATTAAACAAAGCTTACTTGTATCTCTAAATGTGTTAATTGAAGATGGTTCTATTTAGAAAATCTTCTATTTTTAATTAATCCATAGAAACTGCCTAAAAATAATATTCTTCTTGGCATCTGAGCTGTGGGATAGGCAGAAAATACTTCATTATTACATCAGCCAAGCAATAATAATATTGTAAAATAATAAGATCATTCTTTTATTAAATTGGCAGATACGATATTATAATGATATAAATATACTATTTTACATATTTTTATGTATTTTTATATGTAAATTGTCTTATTGTAATTATTTTATATTCTTATTTCATCTTCTTAAACACCTGGGTACTCTTAGATTTTATCATACTCCAATCCTCTAATGAATTGTTTAAAATATCTTAAATTTATATGGCAATGCCGTCTTCTTCTACTTCAATTCGTGTATATGACTTTACCACCATCTTTTAGCCACTTTCTTATGCATTATTGCTCTTCTATAATATATTGAGTACAGAACAGCAGCAACTATTAGTATAATTAATGCGATTATGATGGCTCTCTTCTTCAAAGTCTCTTTTCTGGCATCTGCCTCACTACTTCTTATCGGCACCAGACTCCCATCTAAACCAGTTGATGATACTACAGTATTGATTAGGGTTGCTTCAGGTATTTTCATATTATAATTTATATGTACCTCTCCATCTGTGTAGAATGCCCATTCTTTTTTTCCACCTAAAAAGCTCTCTCTTTTAATTCTAATTGGTCTACTAAAAACAGAGTTCAGCTGTTTTTTAATGCTCTGCCCAAATCTTCTAATTATATTCAACTTGAACGTAGAGGGCGTGATATTGTGTTCTTTAAGTAGGCTCTCCATCTTACTTTCAGAATAGTTCGCGTATACATCACCAGGCAGTGCCTCTACTATTTCTATACTAGCTTTAAATAGATTTCTGCAATTATCAACATCCTCTGGTTGGAACTGTTGGTTTACCAGGAAAAAGAACAAGGTGTCATATATGCACTTGTGATCGCTTTTCATTAAATCCTCTGATCTTTTAATGAATTTAAAGCTTTCTATTAAAGTGTTCAGTATTTTACTACTATTAGAATTAAGTGCTAAAAATAAATCAAGTGAATAGAAATCGTCCTTTGTTAACTTAATTTGTTTGCTAAATGATCCCATTCCACCATTCTTATTTTGCCTTATTTGCATACTTTCAAATGCTGTTACTATCTCTAGCACTCTCTGTAGCCTGGAATAGCCTTTAGATTCATTTAGCTCTAAAAGACCCATTAATGCTTCATCTTCTTTAATATCCTCATTTTTTATGTACCTACCACAAAAGCCAGCTATTATTTCTTTTATAGTTTCTTGCATACTCCACTTAACTACAGGATATTTTATCATAAACAGATGTGTGGTGTTCATCATATTATAATATGCCATTCTTTGCTCTTTGTTATTTATTTCCTCAGACATCTCCATAAGAGCAGTTATGATTTGCTCTGTTTTAAGGAGTATATCAGTAATTTCGTTTATTCTGATTTTACTGGTAGTATTTTTGGACTCTCTGTCTATATTATTCCATAATAAAGACATAAATATAGTCTGTATTAGATTGTTTAGTGGCTCATATCTTATGTCTAGTTTTGCTGTCTTTTTATATATATCTACTGATGCAACAACTACATCATTAGGATTTATGTAAATGGGTTCTTGCTTATTGTTTAATTGTGACAACTTCTTTTCTATTTCATTCAGTAGCTCGTTTCTGTTGGAAATCATTTTTGTGCAAAAAATGGAAAATTTTAAATATTCTTGATTTTACGTTAATTATATGATATATAGAGGTAGTTTACTAATTTGGAAAATTCTTCTAATAAATTTATATTTTCTATGGTGGGTGATGGCACCACTACTCACAAGTGAGCTTCCGAGGGCAATCCATATGCGTGCCAGCTTGCGCAATGATTCTTCTAAGACAAAAGGCTGGGATCGCAGATTAGTAGATCAACTTCCGACTATTTAACCAAATCTCTTCCTCCTAGTTTATGGGATAGCTCAGAGAAGTGTCGATGGCTAACCTCAGCACCAGGTCTAAGATATCTATACCCTTTGGGCCACATCCTAAATACAATAAAGAGCTCTCTTCTTTCACTCCTTTCTCTATTCAGACTAAATACCAGAGCGTTGATCGCGTTACTCCCTGTGAGTACTTCAATACCTGTTTTTATTATATAACACACATTGTTATATATCTGTGTATGGTGTTTTTCTATGCCTGTATAATCCTATTTCATAGCTATTTGAACAGATTAATTTTTTTGTATGTTTTTCTTAATGTGTACACTCTTTTAATATAAAATGAAGAGTTTGTAAATTATAAAGACAAAGAAAATGATAGAATAGAATAATCAACAGACCAAACGCATTAATTAAGTTAGTAAATTGAATATTCTGGGAAAACAGATAATAATAGATAATTTAACTAGTAAAGGCGATTATTTAAAGATTGTATGTTTATTAAACATTTGGATACAGCATAATTATTAGTTTATCCATTGATATTACATTTCAAAAAATTAAATTCTTCTACTAAGAAATTATGATATACCATGCATATTCTGAGTATAGTTCGAGTTACATACAAACTATTTATATTATTAAACACTGTAATATATCTTTTTAGATATTAGCACATACAATTCTGACTTTTTGGTTTATTATAGCAGGAAAGCTGTAGAGGGATGGTTTATGCACACAGATATAGCTATTCAATTATATTTCTAGAAATCTTTATTTATGCATCTGTATTGTGTATCTTTTGCACATCTCTTTTGTACTTTTCTTTTAAGTCTATATACATCTGAGATAATTTGTCTATCACTGCTTTATCTCGCAGCTTGACTTCTAGCACACGTTTTTCTAGATGCTTCTTTAGCTCCTGCACCTCCTCGGCAACTTTCAGTTTTATTGTTTCCTTCGCCTTTTCTTTCAACTTTTGTATAATTTTTTCCATTTTCTGCTCGTAGTCCCGCTTTATCTCCTTTTCTTTTTCTTTGTACAGTGCCTCTATCTCCATCAGCCTTGTTTTATATTTATTTTTCAGCTCTTTTATTTCCTTCTCTTTTGACTTTTTCACTTCTTTTTCTATTGTCTCCTCTATTGTCTCCTGAATGCCAAGTACCCTGCTCTGCATTTCCTTTAAACGAAACAGCTCCTGCTCTACATTATGTATCTTTTCATCCCGAGAGCTTTCATACTTCACTCGGAATGGATGCGCATCACGTGCCTTTTTCCTGTCCTTTGATGAATTATCGCATAGTTCTATTGAATCGTTGAACCTTCTTTCCAACTCGCGCACTTCACTTTCCCTGTTGAAATCCATTACAAAATAAATGAAAAACTATATTTGTTATGAATGCCAATTGCAACAGGATGCATTTCTCTTATTCGAGATGGGAGTGTGGATAAACAGGTGGATCTGCTAGACAGAGACCCAATCAGCATGCGCACGTACCTAAGCCTTATATTTGAATCTCTTAATAAAAAAAGAGACATTATTCTGGCGATTGTTATTCCTGCTGAAGCGGCAACTGTCCCTGAAGCAGATGACCACATTCCTATTAGCATAGTTTGCAAAGGAGTTGTATATCTCTCAGAGTGCATTAATCTGCACAGGTTTACAGTTACTACTACCAACCCAAGTGTCATTGCAGTATCCAGGAAGAATGTTGCAGATCCAAACATGAAGTGCCATATTAAAAATATTTATTACTACAGACTAGAGCACTCTGTTCTCTCAGAAATAATGAACAAGAAAGACAAAAAGCTCTTTAAAAGCCTCACCCGGGTGCTAGAAGACTCCCCAGATGCAGTGGCTGAGCTAGCCAGAATGAACCCTGTAATACTTTCCTGCAACTGGATAGGAACAGAGCATGACTATCTGAACAATAGCGTATTTCACACGTATATAGAGCAGAACAAAATACTTGGAGATATATTTGATCCAAAGAAGGCATCCACTCGGGTGGTAAAAAAAGAAAGGAAAATATTCCGAAAAATACTTATAGGTATTATGACCCTAATGGCTATTATTTTTATTGCCCGAAATGTTCTCTACGAGTTTTCGTATTGGGTCCTGTTATCCCATCTGGCAGCTCTATCAGCGTGTGGTGCAGTCATATTTATCAACGAAAGAATATGATGGAAAGTGCAGAAGTATTTTCAGTAGCTATTATTAATTAGTGATGGCTTAAAATACAAAGATTATTTATGAAAGAGCACATGTTCTGTGCACCCAGAAGAAATATAAAATAAATGTGCTTTCTATAGTATACAGTCTACTCTTATATTTTATTAAAATGTATCTTTTTATTAATATACTAATATATGAAAAATAATTTATTATTTTGTATACTAAGTCATATGTACATTATTTTATGCGCTTTTAAACGCATTAATGCATGTATTCTATAATCTTCTTTTTAATTAGCCAAAAATATTTCTATAACTGTCACATTTTATAAATGCTTTCTATATACTAGCGGCGTCTTGAATGGTTCAGAGCACTGCGCACTGCACGTTTATTCTTTTGTAAATAGCTGATGCGTGCTTGGCCAAATTCTATCTTTGTGATTGTCTTCTGAGCAGTAGCATTTACTCAAGGTATTGTTCTGCAGAAGATGAATAAGATGCCTAGCATATGCTCTGTTGGTGCTTCTTTATTTTAGTGCGGCTTTCTTTTCTGCAGTGCAAGCAGCCTATTTGCACTTTGTTTTTTAAAGTTTTATGTCGACAAGCAAGACAGAGTATGGTTTTACTGTGCGAGATAACCAGGAAAAAGGCCAGACTCTTTATTCACAGGAAATTGAAGCGATGATGTATACCTGTGGCGACGTTCGCATCCCCAATAAAGAATCCAGCACCTACATGGAGCAAATAATATATGTGCAGTTAAAACTGTTACTTAGTAATGCATACAAAGTATCAAAGATGAAAGGCAGCAAGAAAATCAACATAGAAGACATAGTGTTCCTTATGAGAAACAATCCACACAGAGTAAAAAAGCTGTCCAACTATATCATCTTTAAAGACGTGCGTAACAAAGTTAATAAAGATGCAATTTCGCTGCGGGCTGCGTCAGAGACAAGGCTAAGATACAACTGGCTTCCAAAACATGTGTATGAAATGCCAGAGCACACACACGGCAGATTGTATATAATTGACAAAATGACAGAAGGAATGTCCAAGGAGGAGTATTTGGACTTCACAGAGTGTAGGCAGGCTTCTTTTACCTTTAGAAAAGGGAAAAGATTCAAAGAATTCCTTAATACACAGTATAAAATGAAAGACGACCTATTAGATGTCCTTGGGTTTCTTGCATGCGAAATAGTATTCGATATTATCAGCATAGCTAGTAAAATAAATGCACTAAAATCAAAAAAGAGTCAAATAAATCCAGACATTAAGGGAATGTTCAAAGAAAGAATGCATAAAAAGCCCATCACCGTGGCAGACATTGATGAGGCTTGCAGACAGCTAAAGCTAAAAAATGTCATATACTAACCGTAAATAGTCTATTGAAAATATTTCTATAGCCAAGGGCACACATTGCCCGCCATCTATGATATTATCTGCGCTCTGTAGAGATATCCATATAAATAAACACTGATATATATGTAAGAATTATTTTTCGAGTTATATAGGAATACTCACTGACTTAACAATACAACATTAGATGCCAATTTATGAAATATTGCATCTTCATTGTTTTTTTTGTTCTGTATCAGGCCATTCGCATTTGAGTGTTTCTGCTGTGCGTGTTGTCTGTCCCTGAAAAATTATCTAAAAATTATAAATAGAATTTAAATCTTTCCAGAGTTGTTCTTGTAATAATTATATTAAAATAGTAAAAACCAATGATTTCGGACAAATATAAATCAATAGAAAAACAAATAGCCCAAATAATAAAAATAACGATTGCTTCTGAGTTTAATAGAATTCTGCTATACTCTGAAGACATCCTAGAAAATCGTAAAATATTACACAGTCAGCGTACTAAACCCGAAATTCGATATGATGCTCTAGAATTCATATTAAACAATTTATTACATATTATATCAGTCTGTTAGTGAGTTTATATGAAAATTGCTAAATGTACTTGTATTTATTCAAGGCGCAGGTTAAGTACCTTAGCAGATGCTATTTTAATTAGATCTGACTTAAATGCATCGGTTTTAATAAGCATCTTTAGATCCTCTGGGGATTGGTAAGATTCTCCTAAATATAAGGCAGCTAATCCTGCAACATGGGGAGCTGCCATTGATGTCCCAGATAGTTCTCGCATGGTATTATTTAGGAATGAACTTCGTATTCCAACCCCTGGTGCATATACATCTACACAGGGACCAGTATTGCTAAACTCTGCAATTTCATCATTTTTGTCAATAGCTCCTACAGTAATTACCTTCGTAATTGAGGCAGGAGAATACTCACATGCATTAGAAGCATTGTTGCCCCCTGCTGCTATTATTACGAGCCCCGTGCCCACTGCTTTTTTTGCTATCTCCTTTAGCACTTCACTCTTAACCCCGCCAAGGCTCATGTTTATTATAGCTTTCGGGTGCTTTTCTGTTTTAATTCTCTGGTGGTGTGACTTCATTGCGTATATTAATCCTAAAACTGCATATTCTGTGCTTCCCTTCCCCTCATCTGTTAATATCTTTACAGGAATTAGCGTTGCATTAGAAGCAACACCAACTGTCTTACCTCCGATTATTCCTGCACAGTGTGTGCCATGGCCATGGTCATCCATTGCATCAAGGTTTCCGCCAACAATATTTATCCCCGTCTTTACTCTACCTTTTAACTCATCGTGTGTGTTCTCTATCCCTGTGTCCAACACGTACACATAAACACCACTGCCTGCGCTTTTGGGATATACAAAAGTGTCTTCGCTATAGATCTTGCTGCCCTGCGCCAGCCGGCTCAGCCCCCACGGAGCATCCGCTCTTGCTTTTAAGTTGCTGGTTGTGAATGGATAATGCAGCTTCTTTATTGCTGCTGCATACTCTTTCTCTCCTGTCAGCTCTCTAGTGTGTGGGATGGGCATTGGAGTAATGCTAATGGGCTTTGACTTGATTCTTTGGATAGAAGAAACTCTTCTCGAACTGAATTTAAAGAGTGGATGCGGCTTGTTTCTATGCTTCCGGAATATTTTTTTAACTGGATTCTTTCTGAAGTGCCTTCTTCCTTTTAATACATTGGCATGCGCAGATAGATCTTCCCTATTGTGCTCAGTAGAAATTGAAATTGTACTTGGACTGACCTCTGAAGGAGCATATAACAGCTTGTACTCCTCTCGAGTGAGCATAAGGTCGGGCATTCCTGCCGATAGAGACTCGCCCATGCTCAGCTGAATTGTATACTCTTTATTCTCTTCAACCATAAGCACATCGCTTCTTTTTCTAAGCTGTGCGGCCTCGCTTTCTGAAATGTCTGCGGTATAGCCTTTTAATCCACCCACACCAAATCCTTTAATAGTATGCTCTGGAATATTACTGGCTTTTATCCACTCTTCGTGACTTTGAATGCTTTCTGCAGAGAGGTCATCTTTAAGCAGGACAATATGTCTTTTGGCTAGACAAATGCCAAGAAATAGAACTATGCTGTATGCTGCTATCATTGTATCTTTGCTCTTTCATTTCTTTAAATATACCAGCTCACACAATGTAGCAGCCTATATATGTGTTTCTTTCATTTTCTCACATACATTTAATATAAAACCCTCCAATAATATCGACTGCTGTGTTTATATGCCCAAACATTCTGCAATACCATGGATACGCACTTTGGCAGGATCAGTACTATAAAAGAGGGCAGCATGCAATTCGCACAACACACAAGTTAATATAAACACCCCATTTTACTTTATTCAATTACTTTATACTGGAAAAAGTTGCTATTCTAGAACAGATATTATGAAGAGCAGTGTAACAAAATATTTAAAACTATGCTAGGAGTCTATAATACAGTTATTATTAAGATATACAATCACATTTATTTGATTATTAGACAAAGAAAACGTAGTATACAGAAGAGCATATACTTATTATAGCAAAGGCTATTGCCACCATACTTATAACGGTTTTTGTTCCTGAGCTGAATGAGCTAGAATCATTTGCCTTAGCCTTCTTAGCAGATCCACCAGCTGATTTCTTAGACTTGTTTTTGTCGGAGTCCTTTGAACATAGGTTTTTGTTAACATTACCTTTTTCATCCACAGGGCACTCTCCAGTGAATGTGTCTATAAAGCAGCCATTATCATTGCAGTGTAATTTCAGTAATTCTTCAATGCAGACACATCCAATGACCTGTATTCTATCAGCCTGAGCACACTCAGTGTTTGTGTTCCATACTACAATTGATTTGTGTGGAATCTTGCTTACAGTGCACCTGCTGTGCTCATACACCTGCTCGCCACATGAACATCCCAGAATGACCTTCTTGAAGTTGTTGCAGAGTGCAGGAGATGCAATAATTATCTTTTCAAGCTCCTGCTTTGAAACATTCTTATGTATGAAGAGTGAGTGTGCATCAATGTATGCGAGATATCCAAGAATCTTTCCATAGTTTATCTTTAAATGGTGAGTTCCGTATAAGACCTGCACAACATAGTAGTAAATAGATGCGGATAAAATCTTGTGGTTTTCTCTGTTCTTAATTGCATATGCAATGCCTGGCTCAATCACTTGCTGGATATTTGTTAGATCTCTGTATGACTTAGTATCTAGTGGCAGCTGAGATATTTCAATTATCAGTGATTGCAGTGCAAACATAAGAATTTCTAATGACTCAATGTTATTTGGATCATATTTGCAATTTTCATCAAAGATGTGTGCGATAGTAATCTCCCCGTATATATTTGAAATTTCTGGGCTCGTCTTCTTTATATGTATTTTGTTAGGTGTTGCTAAATACTTACTTGGAATAATATCGCCCAGACCCAGGTTGTACATATTCTTCTCTAGGTTGGTCTTTGTGACAAACACGCCCTCGGAGTTAATGATAGCTCCATTTTTTTTGAATGAAGAAGTAGTTCTATCAGAGCACAGATTCTTGTTTACTGACTTGCTCTTGAATGCCTTTAGCAGCACGGTATTAATCAATTTTCTGTTGGAGAAAACTTCTGCCAGCTTGGAAAATAGAATGCTCTGAAGGTTCTCTATGTTAATGTCAATATACTTTATTCTCGGCACTGTTTTTTGTGGGGGATGATTAAAGAAGCTTGTCTCTATAAACTCTGGAGTCATTTCTCTTACAAATATATTGTTTTTTTGAAGAACGTTCCGGGTTGGATCGTGCTTCTCTATGCTGTATTTTACATTCAGGGAGTCTGGATAGCTCACATGCTCTTCACTGATCTTAACTCTGCTGTCATCCATATCAAAGGTGGGGATGAAGTACTCCTTGCGCAGCTGTATGGTAATTCTTCTGTGCTTTGGCTGTACTATGTCCTTTAAGTCATCAAAGGTCATGTTAAATTTACTCCTGAACATACTCCTCTTGGCATGAATAAAGTATGTTAGGATACTCTGCATGGGTATCAACATACCAACTGTATTGGTTTCTAGCGAGCATAAAATATTGCTGACCTGCACCTCTGCAATGGGAAGAAGAGTCAGATGAAGGCCTTTAATGTTTTTAAGACTGTTAGCAGAAAATTCAATTCCAACCATTTCATTGTCGTCTATTTTAAGTCTTTCTATACACTCAAAAATGCTATAGCTTCTTAATGATATGTGCACTGTGATGTAATCTGTGTTGTCATCTATGACCTGAGCAGTCATAGGAATGGAAGATGCAATGCGAACAGTTTTTAAGGAACCTGGTGTAATACTTCTAGGTGTAATTGGAATATACATATTGTTCTTAGATACACTAGAAGATGATTTAGTACTTCTGGATTTCCAAAATCTGTTTGTATTAATCTGCTCATGCCTAAGGCATACACTGTGTCTTGCTGCAAGTATAAGTAAAATAATACTTGTTCCAATGAAGGACAACTTTACCATATGCAAACTCTCTTCTGCACATATTTATACACTAAAAGTGATAGATGAATATCATAAATACAAGAAACAAACAAAGAGTGACACCCCAAAACAAACAAAACAATATAAAAATAAAAACAAAAACAGCAAAAACAGACAAGATATCTTAATGTAAACAAACACCTAAGGCAATAGTAAACATCTAAAAGGCGTAAAAACAAACAAAAATCAATAATTTATAAAAATAAGCCTGCATGAAAATTATTGCCATAAATACTCTCAGTACACTGGATTCCCACTGAGCTATATGCACTCTATTATATTTTTAATTTGGCTAGAATTGGATATGTACATAATTAATTTATAAATTTACTTAAATAACTCATTGAATATATTCATGTATTTAATTATACGGGCTGCTTTGAATTATGTCTTATAAGAATACTAGCTGAAATTAAAAATAATTTCACTTATTTTCAATTATAAACACTCTATAACTATTCCAGAATAAATTATAATTTTTGAATGTATTCATAATATTATTTTGGGTTATATACAAACTCTTTAACATATCTTGTCTATGAGTTTCGGGGTATGTTAAATAAATGTTTGTTCATCTGGGTTATTTATATGAGTTTATATAAGATTATGCAAGCAATATCTATATATAGATTTATTTCCGGTTATTAAAAGTTTTATAATGAACCAGATTAAAGAAGAGACTCTTCCAAATAAAGAAGATCCTGATATAACCCGAAATAGTCTAAAAGCACTGGGCTGTGCGTTTACAGATGAAAACTCAGCAAGTTTTCTGGAAACAGATTCTTCTAACTATACACAAAACAAGACCCAGCAATCACATAAATCATCTTTTAATACTGTGTTGAACATGTATCGCACAGGCGCAGATAATATGTTACAGGAGAAGCTGTGTGTATCACTCTATTGGTTCGTTGTCTTAAAGCCTGTTCTTATTGTATTTATAGAAAGGCTGAATAAAGAAAAACTTATACCAGAGACAGTAAATATATTTGCTATAAGACCAAATGGTGTGGCAAATTTAGATTATGCAATATACTTGCTACTAGAGCACAAATGGGTTCTACGCAAGAAACACTCTATCAGTAATTCAGAACTATCTCATATTCTCACTGTGCAAGATAAACATCTCCTTAGGCAGCTTTACAGGGACAAGGATCGCATACATAGTATACTGCAGGAACTGCACAATATAATCTATGCCACTTCAAACACTAGTAGTGAATGCGCACCAAGCATACACACGCGTCAATTTTCTCATACAAATTCCATAAATAATTCTAGTTATTACTCTGTGCAGCAGAGAATAAAATCCATTAATGATAGACTCCACACATTCTTAATAAAGAATGATTTCACCAGAGAAGAGAAAGAATACGTTACAAATAGAATAAAAAAACACATATTCGTGCTGTCTTGTGCTAATGATACTTCAAATCACTCAATACATCTAAATCATTCAACCCAAAATTTAAATAATTCAGGCCATACAGATTTGCTTATGTCCTCTGAGTCCACAATGGATTCTGTGCTAAAAGACATTATTGTTATTCGAATGCGTGCGTGTTTACTTATTATGGTAAGTTGCCTGGCATTTTTCCTATGCTTTATTTCTGATTGATCCTTCTAAGTTAGCTGTAGATACTTTACTAAATGATATTATAATTTTATGTCTGTTACATTCTTACTCTGTTACAAATCATTCCATGCTCTTTATATATTTTACTATTCAAATACACCACTAAACATCAATTAAATAATTTATTATAGAAAGAACTACCAGAGACAGCTTAATTCTACATTAGTCTATATTTACACTGTAAACACTTACTTTATACTTTAAACTATACTCCAGCTAGAAATGCATCTATGTCATATGACCCTCTTACATAAACATTCTTATAGACAGATCCTATAGGAAATTTAGTTGTTTCCCGGCACTTTGTGCACGTGACAAAGAATTCATTTTTATTTACTCTCACAGTACAATTCACTACAGGAATATTTACTTTTTTACAGTTAAAGCAAATAACAGTTTTATCAGAAAGAGACAGTTCTTCTGAGGAATTCTTCAGAATATTTCCTAACTTAGAAATAAACAACGAATCAAGCCCATTCTTGTTGTACCATAAAATAAGACTACAAAAGTATTCAAGAAACATTCGCAAATAAAATTTTAATGCATTTGGAAAGCATTGAGGTAGAAGGATTCAAAAGTTATGGAACAAGAACGGTGATAAGTCCCATGGACAAGTCATTTACAGCAATAACCGGGTTAAATGGAACAGGAAAAAGCAATATTCTTGATGCAATTTGCTTTGTACTTGGTGTAGATACTCCTCGTCTTTTAAGGAGCAGCAGTATGAAAGATTTGATATTCAAACAGTCAAAGACCACAAGCGGGTCAGCAAAGGTTTCCTTGGTCTTCAACAATAAAGAGAAAGAGCGGGGTCCAATAGGATATACAGAGGTTGACACAATAAAGTTAACCAGAATAATAACAGAGGACGGTAAGACAAAATATCTTCTTAATGATCACAATGTAAGTACTAAGACGGTTACTCGTCTACTGCAGTGTGTGGGCCTATCGTCTAGCAAGGCTGGGTATACCCCAGGCGGCGGCAGAGTAGAAAAGCAGGCGCCGTACTTTATAGTCATGCAGGGCCGAGTCAGTCGAATATTGTCAATGAAAAGCACGCAATTTCTGACGCTTTTAGAAGAGTGTTCTGGTACAAGCGTGTACAGGACAGAAAAGTACAAGGCGTACAGCACTCTAGAAAAGAAGCAAAAAAAGCTTCTGGAGACAAAGGACACGCTCTCTAAAACAATATTTCCATTTTTAGAAAGATTGAGAAAGGAGAGAGATGATTACTACGCACACAAGGAAGCAGCGGAGAAGAAACTAGCGCTTGAAGCCGCGCTTGTTAAGTGCAAGAGCTCTCTGGAGTATAAAGAGGCTGAAGAGGCAATTGAGGAAAGAGAAGGAATCCAGAGGCGTTTATATGAAATAGAAAAAGAAATAGAAGAGAAAACTAGAGAAATTGTAGATGTGGATGTAGTAGATGTAGACATAGCTGGCATTCAGGAAAGAATAGACAGTCGGAATAGGGAGATCGCCAAATTAATGATAGATGTCGAGGAAGAAGAGGCTCTGGCTGCACAGAAGCAGATCAATAAGAAAGAGAAAGAAATAGAAAGAATACTCACAGCTTATGAAGAGATAGTAAAGAGTATGCAGATGCACGAAGAAGATGACCAGAGAGAAAACACTATAGAGGAAATGCCAGTGTTGGGGGCAGAAAAGGCCAAGCCCAATGCAGCAGATAGCGATGATAAGAAGGCCGAGATAGAGCGAACACTTACTAGGCTAGAGGCAAAAGAAAGCGCACTGATGCAGGCAGATCGGCAGAGAGATAGTCTGGCAAAAGAGAGGAAAAGAGAAGGGCTCAGCGCACAGCTGGATGATATCTCTAAAGAGCTCTTAAGAGTGCAAGAAAAATGCGAGTTGGGTAAGCGGCAGGGCATGTCAGAAGAAAAGGCCAGAGCCAATATTGAAGCACATAAAAAGCATCCTGTAAGATCTCTTGATGAAATAAGAAGAGAAATTGATCGAATGAAAAGAGAGCTGGGTTATCCTGTGCGAGACGGTGTTTATGGGAAGGTAAAAGAATTAATTGAGATAATTGACGTGCAGCATGAGGTCAGTGTAGGTGTAGTTCTGGGCGCGCGGAAGGAATATTTGGTTGTTGAGAACGAGGCAGTTGGAAAGAGCGTAATTGAAGAGGTTTCCAGAGAGGGTAGAAGGATAGATGTGATTCCGCTGAACAAAATTGTGGGTCGTCGGATAGAGCCTAAAAAAGAAGACCGGGCGAGGGAGTATGGAAGTATTCCTCTGATAGAAGCAGTGAATTATCCAGCCGAGATTAAAAAGGCCATGGAGTATTTACTAGGAGGCTATATTTTAAGTAAAGAAAGGTCTACTGCTATTAAGCTAAGAGACAACGAGGGCATTACTTCAGTTACTATAGATGGCGAGCTATTTGACAAAAGAGGAACAATCACTGGAGGAAGCATAGACAGAAACAAGTATCGCTTCAACAAAACAACAAAAAAGGATGATCTTCTTACTCTGCAAAAAGAGGAGAGAACAGCCCGGGCCATTATACAGCAATGCTCATTCAAGGAGCTTTCAGAAAGCCAAGAGTATCTTAAACTACTTACACATCAACAAGAACTGCTTAGACAGGCTGCTCAGACAAAAGCAGAGATAGATGCACTAGGCAGGGAAACTGTACAGGAAGACGAGATAAAGGGGCTTACACAAAAGATCCATCGGCTTACTGAAGTGAAGAACAGCTTGTCTGCTAAGTATGCAGAGAAAGAAAAAAGTGCAGAAAGACTTAAGGAAATATCTGAGAAACTGAAAGAAGCAAAGAAGAGAGAGGAGCAGTTAAAAGAAGAAATCAAAAGAGACGAAGCATTAAAGTTTGAAGGCATAAAAAACAATGAAGTGAATCGAGCAAGAAGGTCTATTCAGATAAAAGAAAGAAGAAGAATAGAAATGGATATTGACCAAATCAAAAAAGAAAAAATTAAGCACGAAATACGGTACAAGAAAATAGAAAATGTTACACTAGGCGACAGAAAAGCAAGAAGTAAAAAAACAAAAGCTGAATTAGAAACCGAGCTTCTGCAAATTCAAGAAGAGTTGAATTATATTCGAACCATTCCAAGAAAGGATATAAACAAAAAAAACATTGAAATACTGCAGAAGAATGAGGAAATTGAGCTGGAGCTGAAAGAAAGAATCAAAAAGCTTCAAATCGACAAAGAAACAATTGAAGAGTCTTTGAAGAAGTTAAATACTGCGGAGACTGAAACTATAGAAGAAATCTTTCATTCTGTTAACAAAAGAATCGGGCGGTATATTAAATACTTCATCCCAAATGCTGATGCAAAGCTAGAGAGTGTTAATGGGTCTGTGATGCACGGAGTAGAATTGCATGTAAAGATAGGTACGTGGAAAAAGGGTCTTACTGAACTGAGCGGTGGACAGAGATCTCTCTGTGCACTCAGCTTAATATTTGCACTCCTTAAAACAAAACCATCTCCATTATATATTCTTGATGAGATAGATGCAGCTCTTGATGCATCACACACTGAAGCAATGGGGCGCATGATACAGAATGAGTTTGTTGGATCACAGTTTGTTGTGGTCTCTCTGAAAGATGGAATGTACCACAATGCAAATGTTCTGTTCCAGACATACATTAGAGAGGGAACATCTGGAGTCAGAAGAATGTAAACTGTTATATCTTAGTGTTTTATAATAATGTTCTGTATAAATATCCATTCTGTGCTTTTTAGACTAGTTCTACTGAGTATATTCATACTATTACAGACTTCTAATATTTTTACTAAACCATATAGTACATCCTCTCTGTATAGTATACACTATGTTGTATTATAAGAACATGTGGTTTAATCTATATCCATGCTTTTTTATGCTAGTATATGTGTATAAATATGTCTATGTGTGTTATTATAGTGTATTTTCTCATAATAATAGAAATATTCTGTTTGGTTTAAATCGTATGAGGAATAGCTACATAATATTAAATAAAAATAAAAGTGTACACTAAAATTATTTTAATTTCGAGTTATTTCTGATTTATTATATTCTTATACGCAATAAAATATTTAATATGTTAGTTTCTATCGTATGAGAGGAACCATGCCTAATGTAGGGGCCTCACGCCCACGTCCGCGAAGTCTTATAGAGCTGTATAATTGGAAATTGAAGCTATATAACCCGAAAATAATAAAAAATTTGGATGAGTTTACATATTGTACCAGGGATTAACCAACTTAATAAAGTATGTTTTTCATTCACTTGATAGGTTTATGTGCCATTTCTGTGTATTTCTAGAAATTCCCATATAAATATTCTTATCTTATTATGTAAAGGACAAATAATATTTTATTTTTAAATAAATCATGCTTATATTACATGCATTATAATAGGATTTCCTCTTCTTTAAATGAAACAGCATAAGAGATATATCAGGAATTAAACAGAAAGCGTTTTTATCAAGCAAATACCATATAATTATAAAAACCATCTGGCAATAGAATATTTTGTAATATAATCAGAAATCAAAATTATTTATGCCTTACAGGTTTTTATAGATGTAAAAGGAAAATTTCGGATATTTATACTAAAAATTTGTTTTTAATTAAACAATGGACACAATTAGGGCAATGCGCAAGAGACTAACCCACGTACATATTCCACGAAGCATAACAAACAATCCATTGGTAGTTGATCCAAACTATGCAGCTAGACAATTAGGCAGCACACAAGAAAAAATCAATGGAGATGAGATATATATGTATGTTCTACCTAAAGTACTTGAAGATGCATGCCAAAATATTGAAATGAAAGATGCCAAGATATCCATGGAAATGGATAAGAAAGCCATGCTTGAAGAAGTAGACAAGTACTTTAGCCAATTTAATAGCCAGCCAATACATATATCTGAAGAAGAGCTGACGTCTATAGTACAAAAAATATTGATTAAAAATATAAAATATAAAGTAGATGGAGTAACCGATACAACATGTAATAATCACATGAAAGAAATGGGATCTCTAATTACAGAGAACCGTATAGTGTTTAATAGCACTGTGAATATACGCCTTCTCTTTCGCGATGATAAATATAAAATGACACACCCAGTGCAAGCATGCATAGACCTAAGTAAGGAATTGATATCTGATGGAATTTTAGAAGAAGAAATAAAGTTCGGACTAGAAAAGCTTACTAAATGGTATAAATATATACTTTCACACAAGGGCATTAATCCATATAACTATCTTACATACGCTGCACAAGTAATGAATGAGAATCTGTTCACTAGTTTTATACTAAGCGAAACACTAGATAATATTCTTGCAAACTTTACAGCTAATATGAAAATGGAAACAAAGGAAGAGCCAGAGAAAATTGACTTATTTTCCGCTAGATTAGATGGTATGACTCATCTTGATTATGCACTTGCTCTATTGATGAAACACCGCTGGGAAATAGCTGATTATTATGATGAAGATAAAAAAGAGAAAAGAGAATTTACTCTTTCTGGATATGATAAGCAATTGCTACAGCAGTTATATACAGATAGAAAAATTGTTCGTGATGCATTTCAGTCTATAAGAGAAATAACAGAAGACAGTGAAAAGTACATTCCTAGTGGTTTGCTTGGGTCATATTTACAAACTACATATGACGAGGAGCTAAATGTTATAGATCCATCTTCTATTACATACGAAAATAAAAAAATTCATGACAGCTTGGATAAAGCCATGGAAAAATATGAAAATTCACCTTTTGAAATCAAAAGATATATTTTAGATCGAGTAGACCTCTACAAGAGTCTTATAGCCGATCATATAAACTCAAGAAATGAGGCAAAGGGCAGTAATAAACTACAGAATTTAATTCAAAGCACCTATATGAAAAATAAACTTATAGGGTCAGCAGCAATACTAACTACACTTTCTATGGGTGCGATTACAACATTGGCTCTTCGAAGTAGATCTATAGGAACCCTTGCAATACTGGATTCTTATAATGACAGTGTTATGGAGAATGCTAGCAGTAGCATTGGCCACCAAAGTGACCAAAGATATCGCTCTAACAGCCATTAATCATATGAATAGCATCCCATAGGATTAATAAAAATCAATTTTTCGGGTTATATTTTTATATTTTTAGAACAGCTATTTTTTCCTTGAAGGCATACACATACGAAAACTTACTGTTTATTGAAATACAAAAGCTCTTATATAGTCTATACTCCAATCATTTATAATAGCAATATACCTACTCCTATCACAAATGATGCACAAATATATATTATCATCACACCAATTATTGCTATTCTAGATCATACTATCCAAACCCAACAATAACTATGCATAATTTATTAAAAATAAAATTCATGCCTTACATTTTTTATAGGCATAAAGGAAACTTTGAATATTTAAGGTAAAAAATTTATTTTAAATTAAAATAATGAATATGACAGTAAGTATGCCGTTAAACAATAGTAATATTTCTAGAACTGCTTCTGATACATCACAGGAAGCTAAACCAGAATGTACAGTTAAAAATTTAAGCAATAACCCACAGCATATCTTTGGAGATGAAGTACACCTGTATGTTCTGCCTAAAATATTTGAAAATCCATGCCAGAACAACGAACTAGAAGAACTAGAAAAACTTGCATTATCAATAGATGTTGATGAAAAAGCAATTTCTAATGCAATAGAAGATTATTTTGGCCAATTTAATGGTCAAATAATAAAACCGTCTAATAATGAATTTGCATCCATATTACAGAAAATAATGACTAAAAACACAAAATATATTGTAAGTGGATTAACAGATACAACATATAACAATCTCTTGTTAGAAATCGCATCTGCAGTTATGGATAATTATATAGCCCTCTTTACTACTGCAAATACAGATGGATTGTATATTATCAATATATATCGAAAAACCCGAATTGTGCAAACGTACATAAACTTATCCAAGGAATTCTTACTTAATCAGAATTTAATATTACTGATGAAATTTGAATTAATGAAAGTTTTCAAATGGTATAATTATGTGCTTTCACATAAAGATATCAATAGGCATTACTATCTTACATATGCAGCACAGCTAATAAATGAAAAACTATTTACTAGTTCTATGCTGGGCGCTGTACTGGATAATATTAACAAAGCATTTACAGTTAATCTGTGTTTGTCTACTAGACTAGAAATAGAAGAAATTGACTTGTTTGAGAGGAGAAAGGACGGCATGGCCCATCTTGATTATGCACTCGCTCTATTGGTGAAATACCGCTGGAAAATAGCGGATTATTATAATGAAAATGGAATAAATAAGAATGAGTTTGTTCTTTCTGAATATGAAGAGCAATTATTGCGAAGATTATACATAGACAGAGAGTTGGTATGCAAAGTGTTTAACTCTATAAGAGAAATAACAAAAGACAGTAAAAAATATGTTGATTGTAATTCATTTATATCAAACACACTATTCTGGGGTCCAGTAGCACCAAAAATTAAAGATCCATCATCATTTAGGTACAGCAATGAGTCAATTGACGCTCGCCTGAAAAAAGCCTTAGAAGAACACGCGGATTCCCCGATAACAGCTAGAAATTACATTATGGATCGAGTAGAACTCTATAAGAACCTTGTGTTTGATCACAAGAAGCCTGTAAATATTGCAACGGGTCTTCAAAATGTTATAAATTTAGGTCGAAGCATCTCTGTGAAAAAGGTAATTGCTGGTTCAGCTCTAGCAGTGGCAGCATTTACTACTGGTTTGATTACAACAGTCACCCTCCGTAATAGGCCTACTACACAAGAGAACCCCTTTTTTAACAGTAGCATAAAGGATATCAATGGCTTTACCCAAGGAGATATAAAGAACGATAGATCTAGCAGACATTAAACATATGAGATACATGCCATAAGATTAATAAAAAGCAATTGAGCCTGGATCTTATATATTTAAGAATTTATAACTGATAGAATTATAAACCACATCACTAAATATCGCACAACACAACGAAATAACCTGAAACAATCGAATATTTCAGGCTATAATATGCTCTAATTTCATTCTATTACAATCTACATTTATTTATAATTACTACTAGTATGGCAGCTCGTATGCATCAAATGCCCGATAAAGTACTTGAATGTATGCCCGATCCTCTTCTTTCATATCCTCTTCGCTTATACAGACATATCTTTGCAGTGTATCCAGAATATGTGCATGTGTAAATGATAACTTATCCCATAAATCTTTCTCTGATATCTGTATAGTATGAGGAATAGCATGACCTGGCTGTGATTTATCAATATTCCCTGTTTCCTGTGGTTTACTGCTATCAGAATTATCTCTTGATACCCCCTCTGCACTATCAGAACACTTATTTGAATTGGAATATTCTCTTTGCGGACGGCCAATTTCTTTTTTTTTATTCCATGGCATAAATACTGCACCACTTTTTCGTAGTGCGCACAAGTCTTCCGCAGATATAGCTGGCATTAGCGCACTGCACATGTCATCTGTAACTGTCATTCCCTTCTCCTGCAGGGCAAAACACGTGTGCATTATCACATCATACATGTCTAAGTATGAAAGAAGGCAGAATAAACTTACCAGCAATGCATCTGCTGCCTGGTATGCAGTTGTTACATATTTATTAACATATGCTTCTATGATAAAAACAATTCTACCAATGTCTCTCTTTGGCTGTATGCCCTCTAGTGCTGTGCACATAAGTATCCATATAATAGTAGCTATATGCTCCTCAGTGAGGCCTAGCCTTTTTACTTCTTTTAGATATTCATTCTGTATGCCTTCATTGTAAAGTGATGTTCCAATGAATTCTTTGTAAAATCCTTTACTTGCTCGGAGGTGCATAAGTATTTCTCGGGCGTAATTATTCGTGTTTATAAAGTCTCTTAATCCTCTTTTATTACCCTGCTGAACCATGTGCTGGATTACTTTCTCCCGTGCCGTGGACACCTCTGTGCTGATTATTTCCATTAAAATATTCATTTCTTCCTTCAGCCCTGGCCAGGCATGGCTCATCTTCTTGATTATTTTATGGTAGAATGGTAGGGACCGCCGTCCGTCCATGTTTTTGTAGAGCTTCTTAAACATTCTTCGATCTTCTGCCTTATTATGTATGTATATCCGGTTTTCATCAAGAGAAACAATCACAGTGTTGTCTGGAATGTACTTGCTTTCTGAAAATGCACTGGTGGTCATTCCAAGAATATACGGAATTGTTGTCTCAATCAGCTTTTTATATGACGTGCTAATATGCGATAGAAGAATTCCTCTCCACCGATATGGAAGAATAGACATAATAACTGCCTGTATATAATTCGCCAGATCTGCATTACTATGCGATAGAAAAAGCATCCGGTGCTCCAAAAGAACATGATATATTATATCATAGTACATTGCAGGATATACTGATATATTACCCACCTGCACATCTTCTAGAAAATAGTTGAGATACCGGGAACGCTCCTCATTATTTTTCAAACCGCACTCCTTGCCATCTTTTAATGTAGCAAGCTTTTCTACAGGAGAAGACTCAGATAACCCTGCTTCAGTGGCACTTACATCTACACTTGACTGACTTGGCTGGCCAGACGCAATTGCCTCTTTTATCCCAGATGTACTGTATATGTTGTATATCTTAATGTATTTTATGATTATTGCTATGCTTATTCCCGAGGTTATAAAAAGCACTGTCACTCTTTTCTCTATTCCGTTATCTATTTTATACCCACTGATGCTTAGTATATAGTTAATTGTTCCATTATTGCTTATTATACGCGTGGATATTGATGTATTCCTTTCTTTTGTCTCTGAAACTATCATACTAATTATTTCCTCTGATTTACTATCCATTTCACATGGATATACGCTGTACTGCATTTTTTCGGTTACATTCTGTGATTCATCCTTTACTATGCTATCCTTACTTACTGCATCAGCCCCGCCATGCTTACTTGTGTTTATATGATTTATCATACTATACCCAGCATACTCTATCTGATTCTTATTATAATACGCTTTGTAGCACGGCTGATGCGCTATTTTATGCCTTATTTCATACATTACATTATTTATATTTATAACTGTGTCTGTAATTGTGTTTACCTTAAACAGATAGTGCTCCCTCCGTATCCTATCCACTCTTTCTATTATTACTACCCCTTTCTTTTTTTCTTTGTTTTTATTTATTATGTCAAATATCATAATTCTTCCTGTTTTATCTGTTAATACTTCAGAATATAATAATTCGTCTCCTATTTCAACTATTCTCATCCGACTTATTGCTATCTGCGGTATAAAGAGGTTATTTAGGCACTCAATAATATATGAGTCTCCTGGCATGCAGTAAAATAAAAAAATAAACAGAAATTAATACTTATACGAATATGCACTATTAATTATATTCAAATATACATAACCTTATATAAAGATAAAACAATACATCCTATCTATAATATTCTAAGCCATTTACCCATCCGTATAAGAACTTCAAACACTTTAGAATATCTGCTCAGCAGAATATTCTTAAGTTTTGGGTTATATATAATATCTCTTATAAATTGTATATAATGCGTATTATTATACTGTATCACTATATGCACTTGTCTATTTATTTCTACACATTGCATACTTTGTTCCGCCTAAAAATACCCCAGGCTGGCACTGTTAGTATTAGACAGAGTATACTACTGAATACATAAACATATCCCATGATAAATATGTCTTTATAAATATATCCTGATACAAGTGCCAGTATTATGCCTAGTATAAGAGTAGTGTGAATTATTCTATTCGCAAGATGCTGCCCAATGTAATCAACAGGCGGGTCAATCTTATTGCAGGCAGTCTGTATAGCAGAGATGAACTTCATTTATAATAATTATTATGTAAAAAATAATGAATAAATATGAAATAATAAAGGAAGCAAATAGAATAATAGACACAGGACTGTCTAATGAACAACTATCACATTGTATAGAATTAATAATGAACAGAGATGTATCCTGTGATGGCGTTATAAGTATGCTTAAGGAGTTAAGTAAATATAAATAAAGAAACATGTGCTTTACACAGAATAATAGAATACAAAAATACTGAATACCCTTGACTTATTCTAATTTTTATAAAATTATATTATTTGTTATATACAGCTGTTTATATATATTATTATGCGTAAATATTAAGTATACGTTATAAATATATATACTGACGTACTTATCCATATTTATGTCTACTTAATGTAATCTAAAGTATTCAACTATTAATGGTTTTTTTGTAGATAGTTCTATTTATAATATTATTGTAGTGTATCTATTAGTATCTAATTGTTCTACTATATATTTTGTAAATGATAAATAATTTTATTTTCAGTATTTACTTTTAGTATTAAAATATGTAAAGTGTATCTCAAATACTATAACAGTGATGACTTTTATTTTTTTAGAATTTCAAATATTCCTGGTGTTTATGCATTCAGAAAGAGAGCAATATCAATATAATTAAAACAGCTTGATTTATATAATCTATATAATATATGTTTACTTATAATAAATTTGTAGTTACATTCTAAATAAATAAATTATAACTAGAAAATAATCCTATAAATAATAATTGAGTATTTCTATACTAATTATTATGTTAAGACATTCAACTAATGACATAATTTACAGAAATTAAATTATTTAATAAAATAATTAAAACTTACTGCCTTCTAATCTCTTAGATAAGAAAATTATATAAATAAAATAAAAATTTAAAAGAATTAAGATGAATAATGGAACAACCAGCGATGGAGGGCACAAAGATACCCTATTGGAGTCTATAATAGCAATAATTCTTGGAACACTATTTTATTCTTTTTATTATGTTATTCGGTTGACTCCATATATAGCACTACTTTGTAGTACTGTTATTCTGTATAATTTTTTCTGGAGTGGTATTCCTGTGACAGATGATATAAAGTATATTTTTGTAGGGAAAAGCGACTTTATGTACAAGACGTTTCTATTCTTAACGGTAGGAAACTTTTTTTCAAGTATTTGTTGGATTTGGTGGTTAAGATTGTTATTTGGTGACATGTTTAATATTATAAGGACTAATCCAAAACACAAGAATCCCAACAAGCCCAATAATCTATTTAATATAGCTAAAGTAGTTGCAATAATATTTACAGGAGCAGTGATTAGTAAGAAGGTATATTATTCTAATCTTATGACACTATATGGGATAGCAACTATCTATCGGGGTATTAGTGTATTCATAACTCTTTTTTCTTGGCTTGTGACTTGGTTGTTATGCTTGGACTTTCAACCCTCCCTATTCTGGAACCATTCTGGTTTAAATGTACTAAGAAACTGGCACCATATATACATTGCATTTGATATTATAGCCATGGTTATATTATACATGGCATCAGATGCACTGGCAAATGCAGCCTCTCCAGATTACATGAATATAGTAGTATCAGGAGTAAATAAAGTTTAAAATGAGCTATTCACGGTCTTTAGCAATAGTAATAGTGAATAAGCATATACTTGGCATAGTATGAAAATATTTAAAAACGCCACATAGTTATAACAGATTCTTAAATTAAAGAAAAGACTTCTACTGTCCTAGCATATAAAACACATTGGTGGAATTGTAAATTTATAAAATCACAGTTTTCTGTGGAAAAGTTAATTCGCATAAACTCCTTTATGTGTTCTGAGAGCTAAATTATAAGTAAGTAATTGGACAATGTATCTACTTGTCTGTTTGCTTTCTATATATTAGTTCTTGTTATTTGCAAGATATTTTATGAGAGAGTTTTCTGGTATATATTATATGCAATACAGCCAATACTATAAAAATAAATGACTTTATTTAAAACAAAACCATTCAATTTCTGTATAGAAGGGGTTCGAATTGCCTAAGCATGAAAATACATTAATATGAAAAACAATGGCATCAAAAATCATAGCTATCTTATTATCGTGTGATTTTATGGTTATTAGTGTTAATGGCGGTAGATGATTTATCATACATTCAGTGATTATGCCTTATTTTGTTTGCTCTACATGCTTCATTTCGTACCAATGGGACGAATTGACAAATAATATATCTGATGTAATTATCCAGCCTTTGATTGCTATTCTATACATCTTTTCACCCGATCTATTCTCTGATCTGATACTAAAGGAAGGCTTCTTAAGTATTCCATTTAAAAATGGATATTTTGATATAACCAAAGGCAGCGCACACACGCTGCTTGCTTGTGTATTAAGAAGGGTGTCTAGAATAAAGAGAACCCCCCGCCCAGAAAGATACCATTCAGAACCATTCTGAATAAACTCACTCTCATAGATCTCTTTTGGATTTTGGCTGTCTGATATAATAAATAAAGAATATCCTGATTTATTTGCACAGCATGGGCGTACACACCCACCACACTCGTTAGTATGAAAGTAATGCACAATCCCATCAGAATACGCATAGAATGAAAATTCAGTTTTTTTGGTGTTTGCCTTCCTATATTCAGCAAACAGCCCTGCAAGCCCTTCTCTCCAGTTAACAAATATGCTGGCGTATGCTGTGCTGTTCTCTTTCTTAATTGTGTGAGTCTCTGGGGTTTGATAATAAAGCAGGCTCCCCATTGTAGTTTCAAAATCAGTTTTTGTTTTTTCGTCTGTAAGCAGCTTTATGTGGTTGTATATGTAATTAGAAAGAATTATCCGGCCTTGTTTTTCTTTGGCTTTCTGATCTATAAGAGTTTTTAATATCTCTGCTTCGTTTATCTGTACAGGTTCTATGGTTTTAATCAACGGTTCGGCTATTTGCTTTTCGGGTTCTGGTTTTACTCCACTAATAGCTTCATGAATGGCACCCTCTAATGTGTTCTCTTTTTGTTTTTTGCACTGGAATGGGTTTTTCTTCATTGCACTTGCAAATTTTCTCATGGAGGTTAAAGAAAAGAAAAAGACAAAGAGAAAGCAAGCGCACCAAAATACATACGCTTTCAGACACAACCCGAATTCAATGCTAACCAAGGAAATAGCAGCAATAAAGATATTCGGGCTATGCAGAAGATGTAATGAAAAGATCGAATGGAGAAAGAAGTACAGAAAGTATAAAATACAAACTCATGTGTCGCGATGCACGGTCTGTCTAAATAAAAGCATAACCACCGCGTACAACATAGTCTGTGAACCATGTGGTGAGGGAAAGAAAATCTGTCGAATATGCAGAGTTGGTTTATGCTTTGAGACATGTGCGCCACTAGAGCAAGTATTAGAGAAGAAAAAAGAAAGCGCGACTACCTCTACTCCGGAAAGTAACAATATAGACTTAGAGGTAAATGTGTCATGTGATGAAGAAAATGCAGTGAGCACAGACCAGAGCGAGATAGACACAGATCAGAGTGAATTAGAACAAGAGACTTTATAATAATCTAAGAGAATTTCAAGTGAAAAGAAGTGCTCTACTATAAATTAGAATATATTTACATAGATAATTACACGGGCTACCCAAACCAAACATATTTGTGCACCGTGTAGCCATGTTTGCATTAAGATAAATAGTAAATTTAAACAGCTTTTATTTTTTCTGTATTAATTATATGTTATTTTAACTAGTATGAATAATTCTTTTTATATAAAAGAAATCGAATAAAACAACCCAAAATATGAGCTTCAAAAACCACTATTAGCTACTAGAATCAAATAAATGCCTTTTAAATTGGTGGCTCTCCATGGACGCATAGAGACTATATGCGCTTCAGTGGTAACATTGCGTCTTCTGGGAACAATGGAGCATAATTTATGGGATGTGTATCATTTAGATGCAGATCGATGCAATGCGATCAAATAATAGAGGACTGAAATTATTATATAATTTTGGAAATTAGTAAAGAAGAAGTTAAAATGACCAATAAGAGTTCACATTTATGAGGAATAGGGAATTTTGGCTTATACAAATTCTAGAATATCATTTGTTTGGATGTGTATGTGTTAGAAAATGCACTGCTTATTTAGATTGGTGTGTATATGGAGAGGAGCTGCTGTATTTAGATAACATGGTCCAAAATAGATAGAGATATTGCAGAAAAGTATTTTTGATTACGGGCATTCTAGTATCTTATAGTGTTCTTCTGAAGACTATTTTTGTACTATCTGATTTTTCTCTCTTCTTCATAAATATAAACTTCTATTTATCATAACTAAACTTCATCCATTATTAAATTCCAGAAACTTTTATATAGTTTCTGTCCCATCATTTATGACTGCCACATGTGTATTAATATCACAAATGATGCATGTGCATATATTACTATCACGATAATTGTTCCATTGCTTCAAAAGGCACAATGTCACCGCTGAGGCGTGTGTGGTATCCATGTGCCCACATAGAACCAATAGTTAAAATCTGTTCTTGAAATTGTATGGGTTTCTCTCTATTTGTATGAAGTCTTCTTACTTAAATAACTAAAAATTAATTGGCATATTCAATAGCATTTTCATGTAAATTTACTAGCAATAGAGCACTAATAATTAACATGCTAATATATCATATCTAAGATTGCATACATGAGTCGACATGGCAGTTAATTTCTTAGAAAACCAAATTAATATACTTTATTATTGGGCTTTTAATATGTCTTTATATACTATATGTTCAATTTAATTTATTTTAGCATGATGTGCCAATACTTCTGATTTAATTTATACTGTTATGATTATGTAGATACTCTGATAACTTGTATATTTCTATATTAATGACAGCTTTAGCATATAATAGAAACCACTATAATTATAATCAATCGTTGACAAAAATAAAAATATTTAATTTTTATTTTTTAGATAGTAAAATGAAGACAATGAACAAAACTATAAGAATAAGAAACTCAGATACTAACAAGATATCAAAAAGAAGCATAAAAACCCTTCTATGTAATACAACGGGGCAAATGGTGTTAATGCTGCTATTTATAGGACATATACATAGCAGTAGTGATAAATTCACGCCTTCTGCTAGTATAAAAAATAACATAATAACATGCTCAGAGCGAGGGAAAATAGGAGCATTTCCATATGAGTCTGAAAACGTAGCAGTGTTATATTGTGGAGCAATAATTGATTCAAATAATGCTCTCAAGATATTAATGTCTAAAAAAGCTCAAGATGTATCCACTCCAACAAATGATCAAGCTCTAGATTTATCCACTCCAACAAATGATCAAGCTCTAGATTTATCCATCCCCGAAAAAGACTATTCCAAGGGTTTGCGCACCTACAAAAAAGACCAATGCGCCATGCTAGATGACTATAAAGATGAGTCTGTTAAAGAATTCTACACAAGTTTTCTTAGACTATTTGATTATAACAAGGAAAATCTAGAATGCGAAATATTTCTTGTGGGCGTTTATTCATTTTATCAGTTCATTGAGTCTTATAAATCAGATCAAAGTAATTATAAAATACTGGCTGCACTATTCCTTTTATCTGAGGGATTAAAGTTGCCACTTTCATTTAAAGAAAATGATAACAGTGTAGAGCTTATTCTTAAAAGCCCAAACAAAACAGAAAATGTGTTTGCTGTTGTTAAAACAGAAAAAGACATAAAAATACCATTTGAGGAGTGGAAAAAACATCAAAAAGTGGACAGAATAGTTGACTTTTTTGTTAAATGTTGTAATTCTCCTATGTTTAATAAAAGCATGGAAACTAATACAAATATAGCGCCTGAAAATACCAATCCAATGTTTTTGCCTAAGTATATTATCCAGCGCTTTCTGTCTTTCTATTTAAAAGGAAAAAATGAAATAGAAGCATTTAATGTAGAAGTATACAATATATTAAAAGAGTATTTGCCGCCAACTGAGGAAATAGAGAAAAATAAAACAGAAATACAAAAAACCGCAGAAAAACTATTCAAGTACTGGTTTTTAACATTAAATCATATGGAAGAAAATGAGTTTAGTGCACTTATAGACGATATCTCCATCTGTTTTAAAAAAATAGAAGAAATAGAATCAACCAATGCCAACCCAATTAGATCTGAATGCATAGAAAGAGTTAAATCATTGTCTTTATTGGTGAATAAAATTGCTTCTAGCGTGAAAAACGATTTTTTCTTGCTAACTATCAATAACTACATAAATTGTATATCTAGTACTTTTAAATCTAGTTTTAATACTATAACTGAAAACAGCAAAGCGGTTTAGTTGTCTGGAGACTCCTCCTTGAACTAAATATTTCATACCAAAAGTAGGTTTATTGCTTGTTAAATTTAATTTTAGCTATATGTTGCCAATAGGCTATATATTAATAATTAGTTTAATAAAATTTTATCTTGGTTTAATTTGTTAGAAATAGTTACTATTTTTGTTATTTACATGCTCTATTGAAAATAGTGCACCCGCCCAATGTGTAGCCCTAGGTAGATAGAGATGATATAATAATGTTCTATTTATTACAGCCATCGCACTGCCTTATATTATTCTTCTGCTGATGTATCTAGTAGAATTTTAGGATTATTCGTATATTTATACTTATATATGCTTTAATATCAAATTGCATGTGTTCCATAATAAATTAAAGTTTCTTATATTACTATAAATATTTAAGATAGTTTTACTTTTAATGCAGAGAATGCATATAAGAACCTTGGTACCTCTATTTGTGATTGTTTGTTTAATAGGAATAGGCATCTTAATTGCCACAAACCCGGATTCCGGCGAAAAATCAGACAAAACTATCATGTTAAACAGCACTGATTCTATACCTAACTGTGGATATGAGCCAGCGGATCAAAAATTACAAAATAATGGCAATCTTCTAAAAATAGGTCAAGATACTTCAATTAAAAACACTCACACAAGCACTGAAAGAGATTTATCTAAAATAGAAAAATTATCCCCTTCTGTTTATAATATGGAACTAGGACTTCCTGTGCTAGAAACATCTAAGACTGTGTCCATACGCATGCCATGCAGTCCCATACAGAATATACCAGAAAATGCAAATAAAGAGGTAGAAGAAATTCCAGTTATAGAAAATAAAGTCGGCAAAGTTTCGAAACTCAACAATTCATATGAAATATCGCCTGCTATATCATTCACTGCAGAGGAAACAGAACTATTAGAAGTGCTTAAAAACATTTCTAGAAAGAATAAACTCCTGCCTAAAATAACTAACTATAACAATGTTATGATCATTAATGAAACTCTTAAGTATAAAAACACAGTTGTAATTAAAAATACGAAATGCTCTGGAACTATAGAAAATAAAACGCTATGGGAAGTAATACATGCATATAACAACAAAGAATTCATAGATATATATTCTGAACAATCCAATCCTATTGTGAATGTTTCTATTTTATAT
Organism: Nematocida ironsii; assembly: GCA_001642415.1. NCBI lineage: Eukaryota > Fungi > Microsporidia > Nematocida > Nematocida ironsii. The sequence goes on from LTDK01000173.1 coordinate 82,830, forward strand.
CCTAAGACTATGCTAGCCATTCCTGTTATTAAACATACACTACTCGCATACTGCACTCCACAGAAGATATGTGATATTGCATTATCACTTGATGGGTTTAACTTTGAGCCGAATGAAAATATAGTTGATGAATATGATGTGTTCTTTTCTATAAGAAAACTTGTGATATCTAAATCATCCATTTGCATAAATGAACTGAATATACTAAGTGCATTTTATAACATAAAAGATCTTTCTTTTGTGGTAGTAACAATTTTAAGCTCTGATATTAAGATGGACCTATGCTTACCCGAAAAACTAGAAAAACTAAAAATATGTGGCATTAAAAGAGAGCATGCAAACTTCCTTCTATGTGGAATAAACTCTTGCTACAATCTTAAAGAACTAGAAGTGTCATATATTGATCTTATGGATACTGCTGGATTAAATAGTATAAAATCCCTTAATAGCATAACTTCCTTTACACTCAAAAATATAGTCTTCAGTGGTTCTCCAGACTTTGAATTTCTTAAAAAAATGCAAGCACTTCAAGAATTAACCTTGAGTAGCATTTTCTATTCATATACGGAACAGTTTAAAGTAGAAAGCTTGGATAAAATTAAACAGACACCAATGTATCTAAATCAAATGCCCACACCAGAATGCTTGCCAAACTCAGACGCAAAGGAATTATTTTATGATATAGACATAGTAGAAAGAAACAAAACAGTCGGCAAACATATTTCCCCTATTAATATTTGTGTAGATAGCAGGCTATACAAAGATCTTGGGCTAAAAAAAATAGATCCTGGAATGAAGCATAAGTGTAATATACGTGTTATGTTCACAAAGAAAATAGAGTATACCTAATAGTTTTTATTAGAATTAAAACTTCCTTATATATCTTTAAATTTATCTTAATGCTATCCCTAAAACTCATTTCAGAAAGTGATAGTTTGTTTAAAAATATTTTACGTTAATTTGTTCTATTTACTCTCTATGTTATCAAAGAAGTTGTTTTATGATTTGGTTTAAATTTCCCTGCTTAAATAGAGTAGTTGGTGATTTTTTAATCAGGCATTTAAATATCCATGATAAAACTCAAAATTAAATCAATAGGTTTAAGTTGTTTTATTCTCTTCATATATTTATGAATGTTTCTTCCCATATTTATATTCCATAATATATGCTTTATATTTAAAAATAGAAATATTTTTTATTCTTTCATTTTACTTTTAAATATAAAGCGTATAATAATATTACTATTTGAATAGATTTATTTTAAATAGTCAACTTATATTTAAAAATAAGATGAAAGAACAAGCAATAGTAAATATAATAAAAGGAGAATGAAGAAAGAGTAAAATCAATAGCAATACCACATAACAATAAAATATTTTAGTGGCCAATATAGAATAACATAACATGCTATATCTCAAAATTTTAAAGAGTGCACTTTTACAATTTTGGGTTATATAATAGAAAGATATTCAGTTCATACGAATTTCGAGTTATATCAGCTATATTCCACTGAAGATTGCACCTGAGTAGTAAATAGAGAAAATAAAGCATCTAAATAGAGAAATTAGAACTAGTTAAGACTAGAAAGCTATTAAATTGTTTTTATTCAAACTAGCCATACATACTCCTCTATAAACCTAAGAGTTTTTATAAGAAAGAAATCCCTTTAAATAATATAAGTATCTATTGCTTGACCCCATAGATACACGTACTACACTAATATTAACACAGATCAGTTATACTATAAATACAGTACATGTTACTTTATAAGTTGTTAATTTATAGAAAGCAACATACCAACTTCATATTATATATTGCCCCACAGATCTCTTATATATTATAATAATTGCAATTAAATAGCAATTTGTCGGCTTTAGTTCAAGCTAAACTTTTGTTTACTCATTTTGTCTTAACTAAAGCGTATAATTAAATAAAATGGACTAGTACATAACTAGAAAATACTATAAAATACAAAAACTAACTGTTCTCTGTGTACTAATTACTTTATAAATATAACCCGAAATTTATATTGTTCATTTAGTGATCAATAAGAATCCAAATTATTTAAAGAATAGAAATCTTGATAGCAATTCTATTTTACAGAATATAAAAAGAATTAATTTAAATATAATTTAAATATGAAAGAGAAATATACTCTAAATGGCAACAACCGAATTATAACAAAAAGGACATTATATAAGAACAACATTATAATATTATTAATAACAGTATATATGTGCAGTATGCGCGCGCGTTTATCATTTGAACAGGCACAAGAAATACAGAAAATAGAATTAGAAGACAACTTAGTAATACATCCACATGGTGGCCTTGCTCCAGTTTATCAATATTGTAATAGAGAAAAGCGAATATTTAAAGAATTTACGGGGATACTTCCATGGTATAAAAAGTAATAGAATCGGGAATGGATTATATGGAGATACTACACACGAATACATTGATGATTACATAAAAGAAGTTGCATTGCTCTTAATTAATATGTTTCCTTCAGAAGATGGATATTTATCTATTGAATCAGAGACATCTGACTCATTGGCTTTTTTTCTGAGAAATTACAAAGCAAGCCCACATAGTTTATATGCTCTTGCCTCTCTATTTCTTCTTGCAGAGGGAGTAAATATTCCCATTGAAATAAAAGAGGAAACAGTAAATTCTGGAAATAAAATACTTGTTTTAAAGAAGAAAGGTGCAGAGAATGTGTTTCATATCAATTTAAGTATGACTATACAAGAAACCCCAAAAGAAGGAAAAACTGCAAATTGGGTATATCAGCATAAAACAGAGTATATAGTTGATTTTTTCAAGCGGCTTGCTACTACAGTTCCCTCTTCTCGTCTAGAAGTACCAAATGAGTTCTTAATGCCTGCAACATATGAAGAGTTCTTAACAGGCAACTTTTTGAATAACCCGAAATTTCTTATTCAATCGTACGTCTTCGAGTACATAGACACTGTGGAAATGTACAAAAAGTTTGTAAGAGCGGTGTATGAATTGCTGACTGAGCACATATCCAGTAAAACTAATGAAAATCCATGCATAGAGGCGGAAAAGAGTATAAAGAAAATATTTGATAGTTTGTTTATTGATGCGAAGTTGAATGAGAAACTTAAAAATACACAATATATTAAGGATTTGAGATCTGCTGAATGTGAATTGAAGAATGAAATGCTCCCAACGCCTTATATAAATAATATCAATATGCCTGCGGATGGTGATATACCAGAGTATAATAGAAAATCTAATGTGTTTTATAAAACCTCTGCACAAATTGATGAACGTAGTTTAAAACCATTAACATATAGCAACCAGGTTGAACTTAATCTTCTATGCCTATTTTTCTTCTTTACTTTTGATCCTGAAAGTATAAAATATGATATAAGTCATCTACCTAACCCATCTAAAGAGTTAAAAAGATTCTTTGGTAAGTACAGTGATCCACTATTGCCTATGGATTACACCATGAATAAAGAGTGGAGTAGAGTTGTAGAAGACTTACCCTGCATGGATATTTCCTACAAATTAAAAAGTAGAAACTGCATTATGTTCTCACCATTTAACATTCTATACGTCATAAGAGAAGTAGCGGGAAGCACAGAAGCAATAAATAAGGCGATTGACCTGAATGGCAAGTTCATAGTCGCTAAAAAAATTAAGAAAGAGGTGAAAACACACTTAGAAGCTGCATTTAAATCTCTTTCAAGACACAAGAATATAAATGCAGCTTGTAAATTTAATGGTTTATATAAGGGAAAAAATAATTTAAATGAAATAAGCACAGCCAGCGCCCGCTCTTTTTGTGCTATTTATAAAAAAACCCGGACCTCAAATTCACCCTTTGTTAGGGTAAAGCTTACTAGCAAGTATAGGGAAGACTGCGATATGTTTAAATACAAAGATTTTAAAAATAAGTTAAAGAATTATAATAGTGATGCCAAGCAAGAATTACAAACACTACAAAATAAATATACCAACCCGACGAGGCATATTGAGTATGTAATGAAGTGCTATGCAGATATTTATCTAGATAAACTCTCTTTTTTAAGGCGGAGACAATACACATTCATTGATAGAATAAAGTCTGTACTAGATGGTAAACACACATATCCAAACAGTCTGCTTCTTTGTGGTAATCTAGAGAATCTATATTATAAATCTAAAATTATTGAGATGTTTTTAATCGATTCAGAAGAAAAAATTCAATATAAAAACAATCCTATGGTACTGTTCATTGGGAATCTTATAATAAGTATTCCAATTCACGACGAGTGGATAAAAACAACTGGTATATTCAAATATATTTACACCGAGAAGTGCAAACAGTACTATTCCTTCATAGATAAGAACGTAATTGTGAAAGATAGCCTCAAATGTATTTTATTGGCAGCTCTCAATAGGATTTCCCAGTAATAAACATTGGTTCTTTATTTTTATAGAATTTTAAATTATTTCATTTTTATTCATTCCAGTAAATATAAAAAGTGTTACCAGGAAAGTTATTACTAATAATATTTGAATAAATTTATTTTAAAAATAAATTGTAAAGAATAAAAATAATATTAAATAGAACAAGAGGTGAGTAAAGAGTAGCAGAAAATATAAAGACATAATACTCTTGAAATATACTGGAAATTGAAATAAATAAAGTAAATATGGGTTATGTATAAATATATATTATTTATATATTTGTATTCTCTAGTGAGGGCACATATTCTATGGTAGATCGTGCTTTGATGTGTAGCAGATTCATATAATTGTTATTAATAATATAAAGAAAATGGCTAGGATTCAGTGAAGCCATAAAAATTCTTTTTATTGCGTTAATATGGTACATGAAAGACGATATGCCATCACTATCCAATGGATGTAAATTGCAAAGGACATCTTCTGCTGCGTTAAACGCTGGTAAAATGCCATGACAGATATTAGCAGTTGTAAACAAACTGTTATTTTCTATATCGTTTACTATAAACCAGCGCATAAATATTCTTTCTGCTACTTTCTCTATTTCGGATATATCTTCTATTTCTTTATTCGATAGTGGCAAATACTCACATAATATATTGTACACCTCAAAATTGAATTTATAGGAATTTTTCTTATTCTTTAAGTATAAAATTAGGATTGCTTGTATTAAATAAGAAGGAGAACAATTGAGTAATTCTGTAATGCGTTCTCTGTACAGATTTGGTTTACGAAGTGAAGGGGGTTCTATTACAGGATTTCCACAATACTTCATAAAGAAATTAATTACTTCACTGACTATCTGATTCCTTTTCCAGTCCTGGAAGGGCACGCCGCTTTGGATTATATCCTGTAATATTTTAATGTGTTTAAATAGAATGTTTTCCCCATATCTACTCTTAAGAATAATTGCCGCGCTGTTTTTAGTGATTTCAAATTTAAGAGGCAGGTTTAGCCCCTCAGACAGAAGGAACAATGAAGCTAATACTTTATAGTCATCATCAATGTTCTTTTTTGATACACCAGGACAAATAAAGGTATAGAATGAATAAGCAGTGGTATTAAATTCAATACATTCCTTAGACTTAAACACAGACAAAGTGGCCTTAGAATAGTCAGATAAATAACTCTTATTATTATACCTGCACTGTATGGATGGATTCTTATGGTGCCTATCCATGTATTTGAAAAATTTATCCTCCCAACTGGCTATATTTAAAACATAATAGTCACTCAAAAGTATAGTCTCATACGGAAGAGCAATTAGAACTCCTCTGATGGGACAAGTTATTTTATATTTATCTATACGAGAAATAATCATATCCAAATACTCATTCGACCATATATAACCAAGAAAGAGCAATATCATTAGTACTTGCTCTATTACACAGTGTGAGTGTGAAATTCTCCTTTTTTTAATTTTCATATTTTCTATTTTCTTGCTTATTAGTCTATTTCTCCTGCATTCGCTCCTTATCATCGTAGTTAGCTAATAAAAAATTAGATAAAGAAAATAAGGATAAGAAAGAATTTAAAATTATTTAGAATTATTATATTTTAGTTTAAAGTATAATAGAATAAGACATAAATAATATTAATATGCTGTGCTTTTTATTATATTTGCGGTAATCATGGATGTGCAGGTGATGGCGCTATAATCTGCTACAAGGTACTTATTTCTTGTATATAATAGAGATATTTAAGAGTATTCAAGGATATTAATTCTTTTCCTGTGTAATTAGTCTAAAAGCACCTTTATTTAAGTAAATAGCAGAGTAAAGCCTGTTTGTCTTAGAATATACTCACATATTAATAGAGTAATAAAAAGGTCTAAACACACCCTGATAGAAACAGCCCAAACAGCCTAAATAACTGTTGTAATATGAATTATTCATAAATCAAATAGATTACATAACATAAAGACAGCTATGTAACATAAGAATATTTACAGTTTTTAGGTATTTCGGATTATATGTAATTGTATATAGCTAATAATCAATGCCTGCGGCAGTAACACTGTCTATTTAAATCTTGGTTAGGCCCTGCTGTATATTTATGGTGCTTTAGTACTAAATACGATATGGGCAGGAAGTTATCTACAGTAATCTAAACAGCACACGACTAAATCCCTGAAATATAACGGAAATTTGCTTACATGCAGATTATTTTAGGGTTCAAAATATAAAGCACTACCTGAATATATATTAACAGGTTGCGGATTTTATATATTCACTTATTACTTCTGGTATATTTATCAAACAGATGGATTAAGTGTTGCCTGGGCATTGCTTATGGATTTAGTCATCCTTAGAGGCGGCCAGTACTCTTTATACCCAAATACAAAGGCGTTCTCTGGCTCTCTGCATAGCAGAAAGTCTTTTGGTGATCCTAAAGATGCTTTAATATTTCCCATTGCTCCGCGATCATATGGATTCGCTGGTGCGGATATTCCTAGGCGGTTTAGCATGCGGATCTGCAGAGACTCTAAGTACGTTATATTTTTCATAAGAAGACGTATTTGGCGTAAAAGTATTAAAAATACTGCCACAGAGATAAAGGACAGTATTATTATGTTTAGCCCAATTAAGCATATGGAAATGTTAATAGAAAGTGTATCATACACCATTCCAACCTTTTTGTGAAACACATATCCATGCAAAAATAGTGACAGGACAGAACTAATCAGTACACTGGTAATTAGCTTAATAAAGTTGCCCAGGTTATTTGCATTAACACATGATCCAACCCATGGGCAGTGATGGTCCATTTTGTTAATGCACCTACCACAGCGAGAGCAGTGGTGCGCTCTTTCGGGCTTTGCCTTCCTACACTCATAGCAAAACTTTCCGCCAACTACGTACTCTTCTTCCTTAACATACCCCCGAGTATTGCTTACGTAAATAAGCAGCAGTACATCCAAGAACACAAATGCATTTTGTGTCATTAGGCAAACGCGCGCAATGGTTCTGTCTCTGATTTCATCCCATAGAAGAGTTGGGCCAGCCACAATCCCAATGTACGTAATTAAAGTGCAGGACATGGACAGCCCAATTTTATCCATGTAGCTCCTATTCCTGAAATACATTATAAACAAAGAAAACAATTATTTATTATAGACAGTTCCACCCATTCGGGTCCATACTATGCTCTATCTGCTTTTTATCCAGTCTGTTGTCCTTTCTCTGATGCATTCTGTAATCCGTGTATGCCTTCTGGTCTTCACTCTTTATTTCCTTTCCTCGCCGGGTGTAAATCTTTCTTTCTTTGTGTGTATAGTTCTTACTTAAGAACAGTTCTATTTTTCCATTTTTCTCGGTGTAGCTCACTTTGCTTATTGTTGCATATCCACACGACTTACAAAAGTCAATCTTTTCTTCTGTTTTGTATATGCGAGCGCATGTATAGCACCTCTGCAAATACTTTTTGTCACTTTGCATAAAAGTATCGTGTAATTGCAGGCCTAGCGTTGCTATAAGATTCTTTAAAGTCATATCTCGGGTTACTGTGACTACTTCTGTTGTGCTGCCAATATTTTCTGCGCTCATCCATGAAGAGAATAAAGAATTATACTCAGCTGATAGCTCTAAAGAAAGTGCTGCTAATTGAATGTCTTGGCCACTGAGACAGGAATATCCTAGCTCAGCTGCTTTTTCTTGTGCTATTTTAACGTACTTCTCACTTGGGTTGCGTATTTCTATTTTGCATGTGTGCAGAGAGAAGAGTTCATTGCTTTTCTGGCACTTCAGTTCATCTGCCACTGCTTGTGGAATGTACCCCTTGCTGTACTCCATCTCAGACAATTCTGATGAAATTACTGCGGATGCGTCTATAACAAGAACTGTTGGCATTTATTTTACTGCAAATTTTTGTTGCTTATTTGTCTGTCTGTGTAGAACGCAAAATTTCTATAAAATAGACTAAATAACCCGAAATTAACAGAATATTCCATCACCAGCAGAAATAAGAATATATATTTATACATATACATAGAACTACTTTAAATAATTTGAAAATATCTCAATATAACTTTATACTTATATGGCCACAATCCCATCACCACTGTAATTATAATTATACATAACAGATTTTTGTATTAATTGGTCTGTAATTAACTGATTATTCCTATTAATTACTTTCTTATTATAATTACACATTTATATTTCCAATTATTTCGGATTATATCATAGAATATTCAATTTAGGATTATTTCTAAGTGCTGTGGTTTAATTAATAGCAGACAGATAAATCCCGATTTACTTCCAGATAATCAAGCATAATTTTAAGTGTTTTCTATTCTTTATTCAAATAAGTCTGTTTAAAGCGGCGGATGCACTCAAAAACATTTTTGGAGAGTTTTTTGATTATGCAGCAGACTTTTTCATCTCTTCTTGGCATATGCCAAGTGTTCGATAGAAGCACTCTTCTACTCTCCGCTGAGAAAGGCATCCTTTCCCTATAAATGTGTGTTTTAATCGATCAAGTAAGTATTCTAAACATGCCTCTCGCATATGAGCGCACTCTTTGTTCTCTAGGATACACAGTAGTTTCTGTATCTGGCACTTAATGAAGAGCATGGCATTCCTGTACTTATTTGGATTTTCTGAGTGGAATAGTTCTGCTGTGTGCCTAATGTTTAGATTTAGCAGTATTTTCAGGAAAATCTCTTTTTTGCTATATATTAGTGCTGGTATTGGCTTATGCTCCCATACCATTATTGGAAAGAGTGTTTTTGTGTCAAAATGCATTCCACACCACTTGAAGTTCGGCTTATACTCTGACTGAATAATTCCTGCAATGGATGCACTGGGAGCATCCTCTATTGACGTGTATAATTTACACTTAGCCATATTAAGAATAACACCAGCATTTTCCAGTCCCTTAATTCGCTCAACAACCAAAGACAATTCATCCAGGCTCCATGAAAAGAGCACCGAATCATCAACATACCGGGCCATGTGTGTGTTAACTAGGCCTTCAGTTATTATTGGGTCAAGTGCAGCAAGAAAGTATCCACACATATGCGATGCATATCGGCTCCCTTGGTTAATTCCTATGGCTCTTTTATAGTATGCATCTCTATGCTGCAGTATACTATGATTTATCTCTTTGTCTAAAGTCTCCTTTATCTCCATTTGTGTGAACAGCTCTTTGTTCTGGTATGCTTTAAATACTGTTTTGTGGTTAACGTGCAGATCTCTGTTCTGCCGGCCTTCCCATTCACTTTGTATATTTTCGTTCGGGTAAAGTGCCTTCCTTCGCACAATCTTCAGTCCATTGATTGACGTCTCTACCACAGTATACACTTCATACTCTTCTCTTCCAAACAACTTCTGTATAATGTTTAAACCATTTAAAGCAGTAGTAGAAATATTATCAAAGCAGCTCTTTATATCAAGAATAAGAATGTACAGTGGCTTATTATTCGCAAAGTTGTCAGAGAATTTGCTCCTAAAATTATGCACTCTTGGGAATATATCTGTCACCCGAAAAATTGAATTATTTGTACGTACCCTGGGCTGCCTTTTCCTTAGCAAAAGATTATTTTGAATCTCCCACTCCGCTCTCTCCTGTGCCTCTCTCGTAAGAATGCAACATACCATTCTTTCTTGGTGAATCTGCTTTAAAGGCGCAAACACTTTGATTGGGTTGTATACTTTTTTAAACACAGGCCTAAACGTCTCTGATTTAGGGATAAGATTCATTCTAAACACTTCATCATACAGCGGGCTTATCTTCTGGCATGCACTATATATTCGAGTGCGGTTTTGTACAGGGTTTTTCCCAGATACTTTCTTATTTTGTGGTATACCTTTTTCTGATATTTTTTCACCTGCACTGCTTTCTTTGCCTTTTATGTCTGTACAGGCAGCTGTGTCCTCAGAGATGAGCATACTATTTTCTATTGAAATATCAGAACCAAGCACTGTCTCATCTACTGCTGTGCACTCTGAAAAACTCTGCTGGAGAAGTGATACATCGGAATTTTCTCTTTCTCCGCTTTCAGAGCACTTTCTTTTTCTTAAAAACCTACTTTCTAAGCGATTTTCTGCTATTTCTGGGTTTTTTATTATCTGAAAGTATTCCTTTATGTAGTTGTCTTTAAACTGATTTTCTAGTCTTTTAAATTCCTGTCGGAAAAAGAACCTTGGTGTGCTGGTTTGGTTTGTTGTATCCTTTATATAACACGCCATTATATTTGGAATGCACACTAGAAATATAAAGGAGTACGTCTCTGTCATATACTTCTTGTACAGAAGTGGATTGTTATTTCTTATTTTAGGTTTGAAATTGGTTTTTAATCCTGAGAGTAAGTCAGATGTCTTGATTTTATACTTTTTGTTCATTGCCATCCACCGGATCTTCCGCTTTACTCGCATTAGTCCATTCTCTGGAAGTATCCCTGAAAAGAGATTCTTTACTATTGTGTAAAGCAGCCTTACCACGGTTTCACTTTGTATTTCACAGTCTAATATCGTTGGCTTTTTCTGCGCACACTCCCCGCGCTTTTCTTTTATTTTGTCTTTCTTTGCTTTTATGAACGACCCAATTATTCCCTTTATACTTACAGAGTCATTCTGTATACGAAAGAATAAAGTACTTATTTCATCTGTGTATGCCTCAATTACATCTTTACTGTATACATCTGCTGCCTTTATCTCTTTCATCTCCTTAAACTCGGGTATTTTAACTAGATTACTCTTGTTCTTGTCATTTTCATGCACAGGCAGTTTATCATTTGCTAAGTGCAGAATATACCTATTCCCGTACCTCTCCATTACTGTATAGTTAGAGTACAGACTAAGAATACCACTCTCGCCTATTTCCTGGTATAGATCCATCCACACCTGTGTGCTCAGTGCTTTATTGCAGAGTGTATACTTCTGCCGAGAGTACCATCCTTTACAGCCAGTGATCTTATCAAGGATTATTTTTATTTTATAATCTGATTTCTTATCGGTTCTTCTGATTTTTTCCTTCTCACACTGGCTGTACACATAAATATTACTATTGGCGAATTTACCAGATATTTCCGGTGCCAGCACACTGCTCAGAGGACGCAGCCTGCTCTCTGCCCATTTATACATTTTGTATGGCATACAGGGGCAAAATAAAAGAAAATATAAATAATAAACAAAAAACGACACAGATGGGAATCGAACCCACGAACCCAAAGGGTCACGGCTTAGCAAGCCGTCGCAATAACCATTCTGCCACTGTGCCCTGTTTACTTTGAAAAGGCAGTGCCTCTCTGCGTACTCCAGCACAAGGCAATAATTAGAATCCTAATTTACATCAGATGGAATGTGCACTCTCTGATGCAATGCCAGCCATTCACAAAATAGTCTGTGTTCACTTACAGAACTCGCCCACTTATCACACTCTGAACACGCTTTCAAGCAGAATGGAATTTAACAAGGACTGGTCTTTTTTATACCACGCCCTATTAGATGAAATATTAAATATTCTACCGTATGAGGCTCTTCTACAGAAAAAGGTCATTTCCTATGGAGATGATAAAATGGTCAGGTGGATATGCACTCATATCAGAACTATTGTACATAGTGCATCATATATAGATACAATACAGTATACAATCAGTACACGGTATAATAATTTAGTAGAGTCATCTATTCTTCTGATTGAAAGGTACATTTCATCATACATATACGTATACAGAATATTTGACAGCTTAAAGCAAGAGTATAAAAAAGATGTTTTCTTTGACAGTGCTTTATCTGAGTGTATGTATGCCAGAGAGGCATATTTCTGTACTGCACCTGGGATACTTGAAGAAATAAACAATATGCACGCAAAGCTGGGACATCACAAAATAGAGAATCCATGGACACTTTCTGAGTTATATACAGAGATGCAAGGAATGTATTTATTTGAATATGCACGTATAATAATCAGAGATAGTAAAAAAATAACTAACGTAGACACACCGAGTGCACAGAGAGTAATACTGGCACTAATTGCCTTACAGAGGTACTGGTCAACTCTTGTGAGAAATGAAATATTTATAGAGAAAGACCTTCCATGTACACAAATATTCACAGATGCAAAATCATTTAACATGAACATAAGAGATACTCGGATTATTGCACATGAGATAGTTACTGATTATGCCTGTGAAAGAGATAATTATACAGCATTTGTAATAGAACAAGTCCCACAGTATAAAGAAAACACTTTTGAATCATCTTCTGATATTGCATGGAGAATCCAAATGAGTGATCCTCTTCTTATACAGCGTAAAGTGTATGCACTCATGTACTACTGTGATAGAACGCCAAATATAATAATGCGTGCATGGAAAGTGATTCCTTCTTTTTTAGTTTTACCCATCGTTGTGTGCATTCTTGTTATTTCTGGATATCTTCTGGTGCCTTTTTATGTTTGGTCAAATCTGATTTACTTCTTATTTATTTTTTTACAATGCTTTTCTATAACACTCGCCAGGGTGGATATTGAACAGATTTAGAATTTCTGGATAAATTATATCTAATTGTACCACATAATAAATTTATATTTATATACTGTATACGCACTGGCTTGTGTAATATATATACTGGCTTATATATTGACTTGTGTAGTATATGTACTTTTATTGTATTTTGGATTATTTATTTTTAATTTTAGTTGTAAACTCTTCATAATCTGAAGAGATTTATTATTCATATGGTAATAAAATTAAAATAACTTAAAAATAAATAATCCAAAATTAAAAAACTGAAGAAAGACTTTCAAGCTATAAGACGTAATAGTATTATTAGTAATAGACTACCAAAAAATTCGGGTTATGCTTTTATTATACTAATGGACAGTTTTACTTGCCACTATTTCTAGTCGTTGTACTGGCAAGAAGTATTCTATCTTCTGTTCATTAATTGCCTGCTTTAAGAACATTATAAACTTTGCCTTTCTTTGCAAATACGCTTCATAATTCTGCCAGTTGGTTGCATGCTGTAGATACACCTTAAGGTGCAGCTTGTTCGCATCTTCAATCGCATGGTAGTTGAACATAAAGTATGGTGAGAAGTCCTTTGGGTGCTTTTTGATGAATTTTGTTACTTCAGATTTTAAGTGCTGGATCTTTTCTGGGACAGTGTCAAATGCCACTTGGAATACAATGTTCTCTGCCATTAGTCCGCTTCTTCTTACATTTACAATTGCCTTTTGCAGTAGAACGTGGTTTGGTATGTATATCTTAGATCCGTTCCATTCATAGAATACTGTGGAAAACACGTTCAGCTCCGATACGACCATGTTCAGCTCTTCTTTATCTATTTCCACCCGGATTCTGTCACCAATGTCGTATGGATGCACAATGAACAAGAATATAACACTGTCAATTGCATTCTTAACACTTGTCTGGAAAATAAATCCAAGACCAAAGAAGGTACCGAATACTCCCTTTACTACATCGTTTGCAGAAATAGTTGGTGCTAAAAGGGCAATCACTGCAAATAAAAAGATGGCACCAGTTATAAAGTGACTTACTCGAAGGAGGGCTTTATCCATCTGTACAAGACTCTTTTTAACTGCATACTTTTCCCTTTTCGTTCTTTCAATAAGTGCAGCAATATCTTTCTCTGTAAGTATCTGTGTCTCTGACAGTCCCAGCACAGATGTAATATTATCAACATAATCAGAGTCAACATATTTCTTTAAGTGCCGCACTTGAAATTTCTTTTTGTCTGCACCAAGCCATGCAGCAATCTTTTCTGCACGTTTAAGCGACTCCTGCTTTATATCAGTCGGTGCGCCAAGACCCTTTTCCATGTGGTATATCTTTGTATTCATAACTCGTTCAAACTCTTTGAAAATAATCATTTTCTGCTTAATGTCTGTTGATGTGTCTGAAAGAGCCATACTAAAAGACTTCGGCTTGAAGTATTTCTCTGCATCCATCTCTTCATTATGTTCCTCCGTTGGATTTGGTGTGTCTTCTTCACTGCCTTCTCTTTCCTGAGCAGGCTGAGAAAACATCCAGTATCTCTTCTTTTTACCGCTCTTCTGTCCCTTTATTCTCTTCTTGACTAGTTCTAGTGTCTTGATAAACTGGTGCTCAATCAAACACCGCTGTATACGCATGAGATAGTTTGTGTGGTTGAACCCCATCCGTACTTTTTTAACAAATATATTCTTACACAGTACGATAAGCAGTGCCAAACAGCACGTGGTTAAAGATTGCTCTACACCAACAGAATGGCTTGGCTTTATCTTATAGTCAACCTCGGCCAGTTTGAGATATATAACACTACCAAAGATAAGTATAATCCAAGAGAGAAGAGTAGATACACTGTTGGTATAAAACATAGTAAGCGTTAAAAAGTTAACTTTCTCCATTAAATACCCGCTCGTATAGTATAACAGCCCATCAATCGCGGTACAAGACAGAATACACATACTGATTAGAGCAAGTATCTTAGATAGTGCCCAAGGGAATGGTTTTTCATTTGAGTATATCATTATGTCTACGTCTATATTTACATATACAATTATATATTGCACTGCATATAAAACAAACGACACAATAATCCCAATAAAGTACAAAATCGGCACTTCTTTCAGCATATAGAAAAACTTACTGCCCAGAGAGAAAGTGTGATAAACTTTGGTCTTTTTTATGTCCACTTCCTGCTGTTCCACATCCTTTTCCTCGCATGCACTTTCCACTGATGTGCTATGAGATGTATCATGTGACTCTTCTTCAGACATTTTAAATTTACCAACAAATAATTATAAATATATACACATAATACAATACCAAGAAATATTATAATAAGAAAAATAGAAGAAGCCCAAAATAACCGAAATAACCCGAAAACAGCCAAATATACATAACACAACCATATAATTATAACCCAAAATATCAGAACACCAGAATAATTTAAGATTATAACCTGAAACACACTGTATATACATAAAACATCAGATACCCAGAAAAGTACAGTACAGGAAATAGCATATATAAACAAGGAATATAACCCGAAAATATAAAATAATCACGGAATATACTGAAGGTAATTGAATGCATTAATAACAGATAAATGAATTTATTATACGTATTATATACAGATAATATAGATGATATACTACAAAATTACACAGAAATAATATTTTTTTGTTTTATTTCTACTATGAACAGTAATACATCTGAGAAAATAGTAAATAAGTCATTCACACCAGGAGATAACGCGGTAGAGAATATAAATAGTGCGGAAAAAACAGATTCTGTACCAAGATATATATACAAAGAAGGACATTCTAGGTATGTGACCAGAGACATATCTATTAATGAAATATTATTTATAGAGTAAAGGGCGAAGTATAGTATATTCACATGTACAGCAGAAGAGTCTTTTAATTAGTGAGTTTAGCTAATATTACTTAGTACGTCTAAATATTGCATACACAGATTGGATATGACCTGAATATTTAGGATTAGTTTACTTTTCTGTATTATAATAGCACGTATTAGACTACTGTGCATATGTTTTACAATATCTGTTTTATGGGAATTATACTCTGTCTTAGTTAATAACAATCCACTATACACCTTTTCTATTCTTTTATCATGATAATTGTAAATATTTCCTATATAAGGGATATGTCCTATACCTGGTATATTATGCTTAATTAACTCTGTTTCCAGTAGATATAACATATCTTTAGGAATCATATTGGGTATAATCACACTAGTATATTGTGATTGATTAGTAATACATTCCTTTTTATTAGTTATTTGCCATGGTGCATATACTTTTATAATACGCGCTGATTCATTATCCAATTCAGCATCAAGCGTGGGATTTATGAGTATTTCAGTGCTTGAAGATGAGGTGGATTGAATATTCAGTGGCAAAACTTGTTTTTTGCCTAGACTTATGTATTTATTGTATTTTCGGGGCATCTTTGGGCCATCTTTCTTTATTATTCTGAATGGAATGGCATCTTCTATTAGGGTTTTATTCCTTTGTAGAATTTCATTATACGTCAGAAGCCGGTGCAGGTGAGATATTGGATATATTTTTAGTGAATTGTCTTTTTGGATCTTTGATTTTTTAATGTGCCTTTTTGTTGTGTCCTTTATCATTCCTACGGCACCCACCGTCTTAGGATATATTAAGTACCTTTTATTGTCTGGTTCTATTCTGTATAGTGGGTGCATATTTCCCTCTTTTCTGTTCGTAGGGAGGATGTTCAAGTGGCTACAATCATGTTTATAAAACGGACAGTTCTCATTTGTATTTCTAGGAATTTCGGATTCTAGTGCAGCAGTTATTTTTTTATTTCCATATATAGTATTGTTAATAACAGTGCCATAACAGGTAACTGCAATATTAATGTGCTCTGATTTAAAGTCTTGACTGTCTGATATAACAGCTCTTCCTGAAACTATATCTAAAGACTCTTCATATGCCAAGTCTTTCAGCCGTATTTTATACACAATTCTGCATTCAATCCCTAATTCACAGAGGGAAAGAAAGAGTTTGAGTCTATTTAGACTATCTCTTGCAGTGTCTTCCCTATATTCTTCCTTTCCTTTTTCTTTCATGTAAATATTAAAGGCGGATGGATGGGATACAGGAACAAATGGCTTCTTGGATAATAAAGAAAGAGTCTGCTTTATTTTGAATGAAATCATACAAACAGAAAGGCACAGTGATATATTCCGGTTCTTCTTTGGGGGTTGTGTTATTACAGTGGTTGTAGAGCTTTCTTCATCACTAGAGAAATATTCCATAGACAAAAACAGTAAATTGCTATAGAGTACATATACAAATAGAGTAGATGCAACAACCCAAAAATAAATTCAAAGGAATAGTTTGTCTATATAATAGTTAGTGTATTTATATAAGTAAGATAGAAGGATATAAATCATTGTAATACTAGAATAAAATGAATTCGTAAAAATACATTCAGAGAAGTATAGTGAGCTATTTCGAACTAATCCAAATATACTCACAAGAACAGTTTAGTAGTATATCAGACAAGAGAATCAAATATATATTCACTATCACACCATGTAATAATTGTGATAAAGAAAGGTAGAGAATTGTCTGCTCATATTCATAAGAACCCATTTTTAATATATATTCTACTACTATTACATAACCAGAAGCAGCCATATTGTACAATGCCCATATAAAGTATGGTTATTACTGATAAAATATTAGAAGAAATCATAACCCGAACTCATAAAACAATACATTCTTTGTGTACATTGACGCACAGTGTAGATAGCGTGTTAGCGCGCATTTAATAAGAAGAAGACACAAAGCAATGTATACTATTAGATATATTAAGCAGAAGAATACATTTGTTTATTTTAACTATTTTATACACAATAAGCAACAAGTATTTCCATGAGTTGAAAGAATTTCTATGGAAATTTAAGCAATTTCAGAGCAATAAATTGATATGATTCTCGAGTTATCATAGATCTAGCATAAATTATAATAGGTGTATATAATACAAAAATGGCAAGAGAAAATAAGACAGGAAGAAGATGGTCATTTATGGCCATGCTGCAGGGTTTAAACCAGGCAGTAACAAAAAACCTTAAAATTGACCCAAGAATAAGATATGCCACATGGTATATTATTAAAAACAGAATATTAATAATAAAGGGGTATCTTGAGCTAAAAACCCCAATAAAGCAGACAGGAGTGCATAAAATACTAGGAATAGACTTACCCGTAATATTAAAAAGAGAAAAACGGTGCAGAGAAGAGATAATCAAAGAGATTGAAGACACACCATGTGTATATAATTTATATGAAGTAGGAGAAAGAAAAATAAACAAAGGAGGAAGACCCAGAAAGAAGGAACTTCTCACTAATCCAGTTGACATAAACAATTTCTTATTAATCAAACACAAAGAGTTCTTTAAACTAGATTTATAATAATAATTCACTATACAACCTGATATAACCAGCACAATGCAACTGCTGTACAATAAATCTATTATATTTCATTAAAATCTATTTAATCATATCAAATACTTAAACAAACATATTAAAAACAAATATTCACAGATTTGAAGGTATTTCTAGGCATATTGCATAATATGATATTATTACAAAACATACAAATTTTTATGTTCGTTACAGATTTATTTTAAGTAAAATCAGTTTTAAAATTAAAATAATTTATCATTTAAAATTTTCAATAATGGTAGAGGAGAATGCCAAACAGCTAAACTTTGCTAAGAATAAATTAATTGCAGATGAATATGCAGTTGGTATAAATTTCTGTAAACATAACAAAGAAGTTTTTGTAGGTGATCTCCCTATGAATCATCCATGCAGAAGAAAGGGAAATATATTTGAAGAAATGTCAACTTATTTTGTTCTTCCACTAATAAGAGATGCATTCCTGTGGATATTTGAATTTATAAGAAATCTTATCCATGTTGGGTATATGGAGGTTATGTACATAGTAACATTTTTATTCTATTTAAATACGTATAAAGTATACTCAACACAATTTCACAATTCAAAATTATTGATGACAATACTCTGTGATTGTATAATGTACTTTCCACTTATAATAGCACAAGTCTGTCATTCATCAGGGAATTCTGGTAGTGTGTGGCAGCCTGCTATATATATAATTTCTGCGTATGTTATAGTAGCATTTCCCAGAGTATTTCTTATTTTTATAGAAAATATTAAAAATGCTCTTTGGACAATTAACATAAATGCGGTTGGTGGTGCAAGTATATTTTATGGAATAGCAAGCGTATACTCTGTTTTTTATGGACTAACAATTGCCCTAGTGGTTTATATACATGAAAAATCGTTTGCAGTGCGTTGGTTTGAAAAGAATCAACTATCTGATTTATACTTACGAGAGTGTGCAGCTGGTCTAGTGGCATTCTCTATTATTCGGGCTATGTTCCTATATACTGAATGCCTTCTTGATAACAATCCGTACAAGGAAAAAAACGAGCTAAGTTCAGAAGAAGAAGCAGCGAGACTTAGAAGAACTCTTTTCATAGCTATGATATACATGGCAGTAGTTGTTGGCTCAGTCTCTTTCATATACACATATTATTCAATAGGAAGAGCAGCCAGAGATACAAGTATTGTTGAAGACATAGACACTATTAACTTTATGGCCAGTCGTATAATGTGTGATCCGGTTGCTCTGGTAGCCAAAATAGCAAAGAACACATTCAGTGACTTCTGGGTAGAGGTAAAATCAGTTTTCAGTGCGATTGGTGCTGCTTTCGAAAAGGCATCAGTCTTTATAGGCCGTGCATACATGAATAATCCATATGCAAGATTCTAATTTCAAATATACATAATTAAAGGAAATTTCCATAAAGTAAACAACAGCCCTAAGATAAAGTCGTAAATATATTTCTTCCAGGAGATAGATACTTAATAAATTCATTTAGTAATACGTCTACCTCAGGAGGTTCTGTTAAATTACCAATTACAATTGTGATATTTGTGGAGAACCATACACCAATACATGATTTCATTATTTGAATATAACCAGAAGGATCATTTTTGTAAATCTGCCCTGGGTATATTATAAATTCCTTTTCTTCCAATAGACTGACAATTCTTTTTAATGAATTCTGTGGATGCGGTTTGTCTATATCCAATGGGGTTTTGTGTATTTTACTTGCTAGGCATACGTACCACAGGGGGTGTAAATATGACAAGTCAATCATCGCAGACCAAGTATTACTAAGCTGGTTTGGCTCATTTATTTTAATAGAACTAAAATCAAGTGAGTACATCCACTTACAAGAAATGAATTTTCTTCTAAGCATTCTAAATAAGTATAAGTCAATGCCTAAATTAGAACACTTATGTGATACATCCGATATTTTATGCACTGCATCCTCAGAAACTTCCCATAATGATTTAAATAGGTCTATATACATATTTCTACACCCTTCTAAAGACACAGGTAATTTAAGTTTTGGATCGTAAGAGACTTTTTCTATGTTTCTTATAAGAAATTCTAATGACTTAAAGAAATCATTTCTTTTCTGGTTTATTATATCCCCGGATATAAAATACTCAAATCCTATTAAGTTTATAATTGACTTGGGGGTTAAATCCATTAATGAAATGCTTCCCCAACTGATTTCACGTCTAAACAATTTCATTATTTTGACATATACCTCACCAAGAGAGATTCCCTCCTCAGATATATTTACATGCCAGGCAGATTCTTTTGCTAAATAATCCAGTCCAACACTGCCAGCAGCTATTATATCATAATTGTATGTGCTCACTAGTGCATTAATTATATTTAAATATTCCACTACTGGCGCATATTCTGTTACAAGTACTATTTCTCTTATATCCTTTACTATTTTAGTTGTGTCCCCTTTAAAATCAGACGTTTCTTCTATTTTAGATAAAAACAATAAAATAGTCATTTCAACAGCCACGGGCTTGTTTAGCGCAGAAAGCTTCCAAATAAGACTATTTTTAATAGAATCAAATCTTTCTTCTTTAGTGTAATGCAATTCAATTATTTTCAGAATATCTGTATCAATTGTGTTTATCCAGAATAAAATTGTTTCAAATATGTAGAACAATTCGACTGCTTTTTTATCAATCATACTCAAAGATATCTCTATTGCTGTCACTCGATCGTCAATTGCTATATCTTGATCTCTTCTGTTGGTTATCTCCTTTATTTGTTCATTAGTTATATGTATTGCCTTAACTATTTCTTTTACATTAGCTATTTTGTATTCTATGAATTTAAGGTTTGTTTCTATTTTACAGAAGAAATATTCTGTTTCTTGGCGTAATAGTTCTTTCTTCAATCTGTTGTAATACTCTATTCTTCTCATGATTGCTTTCTCAGTTAACTCAGATTTATTCATCCAGTATGTATGCGCGTTAATTCCATCACTTTCTGTTATAACACAAAGCATCTCTATGACTAAAATCATTAAAACGGCAATAAAACCTGAAATACGTATTCTCTTTTCTTTTGTCATTATAGATTTATAATAAAAATATTCTTACTTTATTCCTGTTTAATTGATATATAACCCTAATTGGATATAATTAATTACCTAAATGAGTAAATTTAATTAATTATCATGTAGTGACAACACCATTCAGATGTGAGCTCCCTGTGCATGATCCGTCTGCGAGCCGTCTCGTGCGTTGATACAGTCAAATCAAAAGGCCTGGATCTATGAATTAATATATAAACTTCTGACTATTTAACTAGAGCTCTTATCCAAAATTTAGGGGAGGCTCTGGGAAGCATCGGCGGCTTAAATTCAGCTCCAGGCCTAACACAACTGTGCTCGCACAGGATTAGGCCGCTTCCTAAAGACAATAAAGAGCTCTCCCCTTTCATTTTCTTCTCTTTCTTGGTTACATAGCAGAGTGGCGATAGAGTTACTCCTTACAAGAACATCATACCTAAATAGTAATATAAGATAACTTAAACATGAACCAAATTGTATACGTATGAATATGTACTTATACCGTATAATAAGTATTGATTGAGTATAATTCAAAGGTGCAAAAGTACAAAAAATAGCATTGAATGTACATATTCAGAATAAAATTAAGAAAAAATGAAAGAGGTGTGACTTCCTGGTAGAAGAAAACAGAAAATAATAAAAATACAATATATAGAAAAAACAAAAATGGCATAATAAACCAGAATATACTATATTAGACGAGTATAAGTAGAAATTTATGTATACTCAATTAATAAGAAATAGTTATTATATGCTATATAAGATATAAATTATAATGAAATAACTCAAATTCAATTTTTGAGTTACATCTATTCAATCTTAAATGCAATAGGCTAAAAACACAAACGATCCCAAATCTGTTTGTATTTTGGGTTATGTTAGACGATTAAATGCACTAATTAAACAATTGCAGTAATTGTTTATTGTGTATTACAGATATATTAACAAATAGACAGCATAAATAAAAATAAAGCATTATGTAAATTAAACAAATTAGACAGAGTAGACAGAGACAGAATATCACAACAGAGAATTATTTCTATATTATTTAAACTGTCTTAAATATTTATGCAGTAATTTATATGTAATATATTATTTAATGTATAGCATTATTCTATAATATGACGAGTTATATCAGTTATAATTAAAATAAACAAAGAAAGCATTCTGTTTATATTAATTGATACAAACAAACATGGCCAGAGATATCAAAATAAAGGTATAAATACATGTATGGATTAACAATTAAATGCACATAAAAAGCATATGTAAGAATATAGTAATAATATGGACAAGTTCTAAATTCACAAGAAATGTACTTGCATCTGCAGAATCAGAACCAGATAATAAAAATATGTCTAACTCAGAAAATTCAGATATACCTGCTAATAGGCTGAGAGTCAGTAATCTAAAAATGATCTTTGAGAATCCGGGTAAGCAAGGAAATAATTCAAATACATGGACTTTAGACAGACCGAGCAAGATTAGACCTTTAAAGAAAAATAATTGTCGTCTTTCAAATAATACTAAATCTTTGGAAGACTTATCGGTTAATAGCACTATAAAAGAAGATCAAAAAAAAGAGAATACGGAGATTGGTTGCATGTCAGAAGATGCCCCGGAAATTTTAATAACCAATCCATTTCACCCAGATTATGATAAAATAAACTCTAACCGACTAGAAGTTAGCTTCGAAAATACACCACCAATAACAAGAAGAATTTCATCACAAGCAGATCCACAAACAGAAACTACACCAAAGAATTCATTAACAAAAGTTCCACCAGTGCCACAAAAGAAACTAAGTCGAGAAGAAAATGCAAAAAGTGAAAAAACACAAATAAATAACCTTGAAACCATGAGAAACAACATAATGCGCCGATTCATGGGTGAAAAAGATAATAAAGATAGTGAAAAACCTGTAGAAAAAACCCTGTCTGCATGGTTTGATGATTCAGATGATGATTCTTCATTAGAAAACCCCACTGCACCAGAAGATATAGAAGGAGAAGAAACTAATAAAGAAAGAGCCATGTCAACAGACAAAAATAACACACCTTCAGGATATACAACACAAGAAGAACATATAGATAAACAGACTTACATGCAGAAAGAAGAAAAAGAATATCCATTAAAGCCTATAATTAGATTAGAAAATAAAAATGGATTAGAAAATTTGCTTCTAATAGAAGGAGGCTATTCATCATCAGAAGAATCTAAGTCACCAATAAAGGATTTAAAAAATACAGATTCTGAAAATACTATAAATGCGCAAAATGAATTTTCTTTTAATAAAGAACACCTGGCTCACCGCAATAAGGGCACACCCCCGCCGCCTCCACCACTAAAAGATTTCTTCATCAATAACGAAAATAACTTAGGATGGACTAAAAGATTTAAATGCAACCAACCAAATGAAAACAAAAATGACACAAAAACTTCATTTAGTGCTCAATTACAAAATATGGCGGCCAAAATTCAAACAAATGAAAATAAATCCGATCATGGGGCTAATAAAGCAAGCACTAGCAAAACAGCCATTTCATTTATTGATGAATTAAATAAAAAAATCAAGAGAACCGCACAAGAAGAAGACGATGTCTCTCCAAATAGCAGCAGAAGAGGCTCTGAAAGCCATGAAAACTCTAGAAAAGCATCCAGTGACTCTAGTAGTTTAGATGACACAAACAGTATTGATGGCAACACAAATATGCTCAAAGAAGCGATTAGTATTAGAAGGAATAAAATAAGAGCAAGTCCAACTACATCTGAAGATGAAAAGACTGATACTACCAATACCCCTCCTGATACCGCATCTGAGGATGAAAATAACCATTGGGTAAACTCAAATGAATCTTCTCCA
The DNA here is from genome assembly GCA_001642415.1 of Nematocida ironsii. Lineage (NCBI taxonomy): Eukaryota > Fungi > Microsporidia > Nematocida > Nematocida ironsii. The sequence continues at coordinate 107,165 of LTDK01000173.1, forward strand.
TTTTCTTCATTAGATGGAAATAATTCTAACAACCCCGCAGCAATTAATTCAGAGGAGGACACTAGACCACCCGCTCCTCCTATTCCGCCTGCTCTACCTACTTATACGCTTGTTTTAAATAAAGATAAAAATTCAAAGAATGGAAATATGCCCACTCAGTCATACATGAGTGAGTTACTCTCTAAGATAAGCAAAGATGGAACAATAAATCTTAAAAATAAGAGAAAAATCACTACTACTTCTATAGAAAAATCCCTACCAAACATGAATGATATCGAATTGATTAATTTTAATGCCGGAAAGGATGACTATAAGGGCGTAGAGGCCGTCCATCTGACAGAAAACATAAATATGGATAAAGATGAGCTTAAAAAATTAATTTCGGATTATAATTTCCGATGGTTATTTGTAAATGCCAAGGATCCTAGCAAAAACATTCTAATAACTAATAAAAGCATATACGAAATGCCTCTGATGAATGTTATAAAAGAACAAAAATCAAAAGAAAATGAGCATGCATCCCTTAGCAATCGCACAGCAAAAACTGGCTATAAAGTTTATATTAGAAAGTATCAAGCAAATACAGACCAAAATGGCAATTCCTACCTTCTATTCGTTAATGAAAAGAGAGAAATACAATATGTAATTAATTCAGAGTGTCTTGTGCCGCAAAACAGCGAAAGCCAGCAATTCAATTGGGATCTAGACATTCTTCAGAAGAAGAATCCGATTTGGGATAGTGTTATTACAATTAGCATGGTTGCTGGAGAAAAGGAATTTATATCTATAAAAGGATTAAATGAAAAATCAGAAAAGGTTTTGGGTGTAGCAAGCTTAAATTCTGAGACAACACAAATGCTTCTAAATAGACTTTTCTCTAAACCCGAAAATTTATCAAAAGAGATGAAAAGAAACGCCATGATCTATCAAATGAATCTTTTTTTGAATGAGACAAAAACATCTGCTTTTAGAAAGATGTTCTATGCATACCAACTATTTATTGGAGAGAAATTCAGTACATCCTTGGATAAAACATGGGCTTTCTTAGTGAAAAAATATAGCTATTATAGCGATAAAAATACGACTGATAAGCATAATTATACTCTTCAATATACTAAAACCAACAATATAAGTCAGCCGTTATCAGATGCAATTGAAAATTACATCAAGTACCCAGTAGAAGGCAGCACGCTCACTTTAAAAGTTGGCCCTATTATGGAATTAATAGTAAGTAAAGAAGAAAAAAGCCAAAATAAGAAACATGAAGAACTTATTTGGTTTAAATCTGCCGGGAAAGAAATTAAATTTGTCGAACCAGATGAAAATTTACATACACCGGTGATATTTACCATTGAAATCTGCGCAGATAAGAATATGAAGTTTTCTATTTACGGAGAAAATAGCGAATGTATATACCAATCAAAGGAAAATAAAGGGCAAGATACTAAACAAAAAGAAACAAATACCATAAAATCAATACTCTCAAACAATTGGATGGATAAAGAACTCTTGGTTACCGACAGAATTCCAATTAATGATGAATCTTCTATATTTATTTTCCAGCTGTTAAAACAATTAAATGAGTCTAAATACGCAAAAAATTCAATACCCGGGCTATAAATTTATATTTTCTAAATAATAGTCTAACACTAAGTAATCCAAAGAACAATTTTTATAGGCCTAAATTCAGCCATAAAATTGATTACACTTCATAATTAGGAATACCTTGGGGTACGATGAATATAGAAATAAATACTTTGAATATATTTTTTTATAAATTTGGAATTATTTCAGTGTATAATAGTATTACTATGCCTTACAGTACTCATCTTTCGATTTTTTATATTTTTAGGGTTATGTCGGGGTATAAAAATATTTTAAATATTTCAGTACTGTACACATAATAAGTAAAAAGTAGATTTCGAATAATACCATATTTAATGCATAAATAGTAATATTGTATAACACAAACAATACTTATAGTTGTTTATCCATGGTAATATTAAATGAACCCATTAAAACCTTTTATTATTCTTGTCCTATATAGTTTTAAACATTTGTATATAACAACTCTATAGGACTTCGCCAGTGAGCATAAGACTCTTACATTCAGCATTTCGGGTTATCATATAACATAACAATATTTATTATTAATAAACCATGAATTAAAATACTAAACAATCCAGAATTTCTCAAAATAAATATTTTGTATTTTATGCCAAGTCACTGTATATGTTTCTATGTATATTAAAGAGTCAAATTTGAAATAGTTCAAATATGTGTACGTTGACAGATAATAATTAAATAATTTTAGAATTTCTATATTTTAAGGAAATATTTAACCCCTGTCGAATGAATAAAGAGCATAAGTCAGTTTTACTTCCAGAAATAATAAACAGAAATATTCTGAAATAATCCACATATTTTAATATTCAGCAATATTAAATAGAACATTTTTATAATGAGCTATAGTTGTTTATATAAATGCATTGTTTGTTCAACATAGCTGGGTGTTGTTTATATAAATGCATTGTTTGTTCAACATAGCTGGGTGCTATTATCAGTGACATTCTAATGTTTATTTACAAATAAACATAATCAGATAATATAAACAATTTTCGTATGTTTGTTTACACTGATAAGATTTAAGCTATTTATATAGATAGAGTTGAGCATTTAATAGTTCTTATTATGAATTTAGTAATGAAAAGAAGTAGATATATATACACAAAGTTAATTTTAGCCACTGTGTACTGGATAAGTATACAGGAAGTGGCGGGAGCATCAGGCTCCAGTAGTTTTCTATTAGATAAAAGCACAGCTATATATGCAGAAGATTCTAATTCTCCATGCATACTAGATCCCCACTTTTCTGAAGAAATTAAAAGTCTAATTCAAAATAGTAATGATACAAATTGTAATTTTATGATTCCCAATGCAGATTTTAATTTGATAAGAAAAGTGAACAGACTAAGCGAAATTATAAAAAAGAGTTATTTAATTATATACAAGAAACCCGAAAGAAATAACCTATTGGTATTTCAAATAGATATGGATAAACAGGAAGTATATAAATCGGATATAAGTATTATCCATGACATTCAACAAATAAGTATAAAAAAAAAGTCTTTTGAAAACTCAACTAACACATTAATGCATTACACTGAGTTTACAGATTTAAAAACACAAATAAAGTATTTAATAAATACACATGCATATGCGGTAGACAAAAATACAATAATTGATCAGTATATAAAAGCATATCCAAAAAAATCAGAAATAGATGAAAATACGCATATATGGGAAGACGTCATAGTTATAGAGATGTGTAATGAACCAATAGAAATTAAAATGAAAAGTAGCGAAATAGATCCAGAATCCGGGATCTATACATACGGTAAGATAGATAAAACCCCAATAAAAGAATATACACAGATAGATACAGAATCACCAAAACAGCCTATGCAGATAGATACAGAACCACCAAAACAGCCTACACAGATAGATACAGAACCACCAAAACAGCCTACACAGATAGATACAGAACCACCAAAACAGCCTACACAGATAGACAATGCGCCTTCAGGTATGCACAATGATGGTGTTGTATACCGAAAAAAGGGCCATAATACCAGCGCCTCTATTAAAGATCGTGATAATGAAAGATATCTTAAAGAAGCAAAAAACCAAAGAGATAGTATCTATAGAAAGTCAATGAGCTTATTAAATATTCAGAATGTATTTGATATGGAAAAAGCTTCTATGGATGGGGGTGATAAAAATAATCTAATTATAAAAAAAATGAAAAGTGAGTTAGACGCTGCTTTTGAATCGATATATAAACAAATTAAAGAATCAAGAGGTTCTGTTCCAAGTGGGTTTCTTAATGATATCAAAAACGTTTTATATGAATCATTTGCTACGGATTTTAGTGCTAAAGATTCCACGATAGATAATTCTAATCAATCCAAAAATAATGAAGAAGTATTGAATCAAAATAATCTAAAATCAATTTATGCTAAAATTGATGAAGATAATACTGCATTAGATCCACATAGCCAGAAAGAGTGGAGTTTGATATACTCCGGAAATCAGAGTGAACCATTGGAGTTGGCCGAAATTACAATGAACTATATGGAAGATAATAACAGATTCAAATACGGTTCTGAAAACAAAATAGCCCAAGTTGATATTATGTTTAAAAAGATACGAGACCTCATTGCTTCGGATGTTAAAAGCAGCGTTAGAATAACAATGGATGTATCCACCAAGAAAAAAGCTATAAAACTAGAATGCAACAAAATCTTTAATAAAAATGAAGACAGCGAAAATATAAGTGACAAAGATGAAATGATCTTAGAATGTAGGGCGATTGAAAATATTAAAAAGTATGATTCTGACGAAAACGCTTCAACAACAAACCATTTAAAACAAACAAAAAAGCATGAAAAATCATTCTTGCTTATGACCTTTACAGATACAAAAGGACCAAATAGCAAATTCCACGTTACTTTCAACAACCTTGAAAATAATGATGTAGAAACTATAAGTGATAATTTCAGTTGCATTGACAATCTAGATGAAATGATAAATAGAATGGAAAAATCATTTATTTCAGAGGCTTTCGTCAACCCACTCTGCCAGATATTAGAGGGATGCTCTGATGGATCCTCTCCTGAGCCGCTCACACCTATCATGGGCAGGTCAGATAATGAAGCAACCACATCTGAAGAGGAAATAGATCGCTGGGATGATAATGTATGAGCATTTTCATAATACAATATAAAAGCTGTGTACATTGGTTGATTGAATTTCGTTTTCTGATTAGCTAAAGACATGTGATAGCAACAATAGCCCAGCGCACACTTGCCTGGTTTAATTGTTCCTAAGCACTTTACTATCAGCACAAATACAAAATTATTTAGGGCATATGCGTAGAATAAATGGCTGTGCCCAAAATTCAATTACAACTAAATAAATGATAATTACAGATAATGCTCTTCTTTATTTCTTGTATTATATATTTACTGCCAGTAGGAAGCTTGGCGTTTTTTTCTTTATTTTGTAATGTGCTTCTGTGCTTTTGTCTATTTATATTCGGGCGATGTAAGAGTGTCTAGATCTGTTATGTCAAGAGGGTCGTGCGAATAGTGAAAGAGTCTGCATAGGTCAACCTTATCAAACACTTGCTTTGACTTTATACCGTCTAAAACCCCTTTCGAAATAGTTTTCTTTACTTCCTGCACTATTTCTATGCTTTCTTCAATCGTTCCTCTGCATATCAGCCTGTATACCTCCACCTCTTTCTTCTGTCCCATTCTGTGCGCTCGTCCTTTTGCCTGTTCTTCATTAAATGGATTCCAGTCAATGTCAAATAAAATAACTGTGTCGCTCTTTTGAAGATTTATCCCAACACCACCCACTTTCATACTCATCAGAAGAACCTCCAGCCCCTCTTTGCTGCCAAATGTATTAAATACTTCCTCTCTCTTGCGAATCGGGCTGTCCCCATCTATTCTGTACGTGTTTATCCCTGTAATGCTCTGCAATATACGAAGTGTTTCTTTATACTGGCTAAACAAAAGAACCTTTCTATTTGTATGTCTCCACATAAACAACAGCCTATGTATAACCTGCATTTTACCACTGTCACTCCATCTAGTCAGCTCAGAGTCCGCCATAATAGGGTGGCTGCATATGCTTTTTAAGTGTGTAATACTCCTTAATGGTGCCTTTTTCCCCATTACTGTTGCGCGTGTTAGGTCATTCCGTAATACCCTCTTATAAACCGATTGCTGCTCCTGCGTAAGTGGACAGTATATTGTGTGCTCTTTTCGCTTGGGAATTGCCAAGTTACCATCTGAGATATTCTCTGAAAACTCAGCCAAATCCTCCTTTGTCCTTCGTATAACTATTTCAGACAGAAGCATATTTATATGCGCTTTTATAGATGCACCTTTCTGCTTCTCCAGCTCAGTTGAACCCTTTAACGTGCTTTTCTTTAAAGGCTCTTCTATTTCCGACTTAAACCTCTGGTAGTCTCCAAAGTACCCAGGCCGGACAGTCTCTGTAATGCTCCACAGCTCTGAAAGACTGTTTTGTATTGGCGTTCCTGTAATGCACATCTTAGACCGAGCATCAATTAATCGGGATACTTTAGATATCATTGTCTCTCGATTCTTTATGCGCTGCGCCTCATCAAATATCACCAAGTCAAAAAAAGACTGAAGAATCTGCCCCTTTTTCCTCTGCAGCAGCTCATAGTTTAATATCACTATGTAATTTCCGTCTGCGCCTCTTAAAACACTCTCTGCACCCGCATCACTCGATCTAACTACACGCGCAGGAATTGAAAAGCTCATTTTATCCATTTCTTTTTTCCAGCTCTGCAGAAGTGTGCACGGTGCAACAATAAGAATAGATTTTCCAATCTGGTCCCAAACCCGCTTGGCTATTTCTAAGGCCTGCATAGTCTTTCCTGTGCCCATTTCATCACTTAAAACAACACCTTTCCGCGCAGATATTCTCTTCCACATCCACTCAACCCCTTCAATCTGATGCTCTTTAAAATTTTCCATCCAGTTTTTTTGCCTTCTGCTTAAATACATCATAAAATTGCTTGTTCTAATTTACTCCCTTCCCATTCAACTCTCTCCCTTCTCGTTTTATTCCATTCTCTCTACTAAAAAATACTTTATATATAATACTTTAAATAGTGCTTTATGTAATTACTTGTACTTTATTATGTGGGTGTCTTATGCAATTATGGTTGACTTAATTTTGTTAACTAAGTGCAAGTCACGTGCCATGAGAGTGACTCTCTTTGCGTGGATGGCACATCTGTTGCTGTCCTCAAATAGACCGGTTAAGTAGTTTTCTAAACTCTCCTGGATGGCCAGAATAGAAGAGGACTGGAATCTTACATCCGTCTTGTACTCTGATGCAACTTCTCTGACTAGTCTCTGGAATGGGAGCTTTCTTATAAGAAGATCGGTTGTCTTCTGGTACTTTCTAATTTCTCTCAGAGCAACTGTTCCTGCCTTAAATCTGTGTGGTCTCTTTGCTGCCACTGCTCCTGGGGCAGTGCTCTTTCTTGCTGCCTTCGTTGCTAATTGTTTTCTTGGTGCCTTTCCTCCGGTGCTCTTTCTTGCTGTCTGCTTTGTTCTTGCCATTCATGAACAAACTTTATTCGTATATAAGCATGTTTTGGCGGGTATTCTCTTGTGGCGGGATTCTTTTGGCGGGCAATTTTATTTGCCGGGAATAATTTGGCAGAATAAAAAGCACCAGAAATAGCCGACAGTGAATAAAACAGTCTTAAACATACATATTATTATTCAGGTATTTTGGGTTATTTATAAAGAATTGTCAATACACAAAAATATTCAACGTATATTTACAAATTACTTTTTTGGGTAATCATTTATTCTATCTTCTATTTATAGTAATATTGCTCTTTTTACTGTGTAATATACTCTTTTATATGAAATATTTGAAGATTCAGGCAATATCCTAAAATTTCAAGTATTTTAGTCTATTTTAGGAATAGGAATGCTCTTAAAATAAAGAAATATACTCAGTAATATGCCGTATATAGACAGAATGGCCAATAAATGAACTTAACTGTGGTAATATTCTACTTTAATTCCCAAATTTTCCCGGGAAATTCCCCGGTATTATTGGCGGGATTATCTTTTTGGCGGGAAGTAAAACTATAAATACTCCTTTTGTTTTCTTCTTTAATATGTCAGTAGTAGCAGGAAGAGGTAAAGGAGGAAAAGGACTTGGAAAAGGATCAGCAAAAAGACACAGAAAAACAACACAGCAGACAATGGGCATCTCTAAGCCAGCAATAAGAAGACTAGCAAGAAGAGGAGGAGTCAAGAGAGTCAGTGCAGGTGTATACAGCGAAATAAACAACATGGCAAAGACTTACTTAGAAGGAATCATCAGATGCGCAGTCACCTACTGCAACCACGGGAAGAGAAAGACCGTCTCTTGCCAGGATGTTCTCTACTCATTAAAGAAGCAGGGAGTCACCCTCATTGGATTTGGATCCACCCGATAGTTAAAATAAAGTAACACAATAGTAATATATAATTATATTTTTACATCCAAGATTTATTAAAGAATTCCTAGAAAAGAAAGAATTTCTGTATACAAATTACACTGCAGCAATATCTTGTATAAAACAACTATAAGCACGGGAGAAGAGCGCATAGACATAATCAAACACATGAGTGTATAACCCAATGAATTAAGTGATTGTTTTAGTATATTTATACTCCTATAATAGAATACTCCTAGTTATACTGTGAATATATATTACTGTGAGGTATTTTAATAATAATTCCATGTGTGTAAATAGAGTATTTACTTTCGGTGTATATTTGCTTATTGCTTTTACAATCTGATCATGTGTTTTAACCATTGCATTTCTAGTGGATATGTTACTACATTAAGTTATAGTTGTATTTAATACTGAACATCTTATATACCTTTAAGCTTAAGTGCACTTTATATTATTTGTATATGATGGGTTTAAACATTTAAACTAGATATTTTAGTGTACTACTGTGTGTACTATGCCTTATTCAAACATCTGGTAGTATTAGTTTATGCACTGGCTGTGTTATTCTTAATTTATATGACAAGGATACTTTAGCATGAATTTGCATTTTAATATTTATACATAAATTATCATATGCTAAAGACTGAATAATAGATAAATAGAAGTGGAAATGAAAACAGCTAAAAATAACTCAAACTTAAATAAGATTCTTTACAGGTATGTGTGCATTGTATTTAAATACAAGATTATCAGATTGATTATGGACCCATGGATAAATACTAAAAAGATAGGACAGGCATGGATAAAAAAATTAAAAGACCAAGACTCACCACCGCACAGACAAAATTGCTATCTATTGTGTACCAGCAAAATCCACGGCCTTCAAATGATTTAAGGTGTAAATTAGCGAGTGACTTTAATATACCCATTCGTACTGTGCAGATTTGGTTCCAGAACAGAAGGGCAAAAGATAGGAAGTATAACACCTTGGTATCTTCTTCTGAGAGTGAGTTATCTGAGAAAGCACCAAACAAGGCTACCTCTGCATCTACGTATGATGAATACTATAGGTTGTTTATAGAAGAGAACTACAAATAATTACACACTTATTCTCATCCGATAGCATGGGTGTGTTTTTTAGCTTTATGAAGTATTTAGTATTAGATATTCTCCGTGTGTCTGCTGGTTATTTAGAGACAGTGTGCCAGGGTAATATTTGATACAGGATTGTTTATACAAACAATGCGAAACCGAAGTGAAGAGTTGAAAAGGAGAAGAGGCATTCTGTACGAAAAAAGACGAATTAAGGAAAAGACTGAAGTAGAAGTTCTATTCGGAAAAATATCTGAGAATCTTTCGAAACTAGAGGAATTAGTTATTTCAGTGGAAAAGGAGTGCAGTATGTACTGTATTCCTAGCTTTGAAAGCAAAGGCAAAACAATAGCAAAAATTGAGCAGATGAAATATGAAATGTCCATTGTGCTTACTAAGTCGAAAGGGATTCTTGATTATTTCTCACAGAACTTCAAAAAATCAATTAATTATACTTTGGTAGAGTCCATAAGTGTTCACTTTCACTATAAAATAGATAGGCTAATAAACAGAATGAACGCATCAATGGCGAATATTGAAAAAATAAAGGAACCTTCTTCCACAGAGCAAAAAAGCATAAATGGCGCAGAGTCGGTGTATAAGTCTGTATACCACATAACTGAGCTAATACGTGAACTAAAAACTGTGGTAATTTCACAGTCAGACAAAATAGAGCGGCTAGACATAGCAATGGACTACGTCTCTAATAGTGCTAATAAGTCTGTTAATGAAATAGCAAACATTTCTGTATTTGGGTCCCACATTAAGAATAGAATTATTTCTGTGCTGTTTAGCTGCATTTTTGTATTGGTTGTTCTGAGCACACTTAAAGCATACTCCCACTCAATGAAATACACAAGAACTCCTAGTAAACCTAAAATTACTAATCAGAACGAATTTACAAACCATAGAAGAGAATCTGTTTGGCAGAATAATCAAAAAAGGAGAGTCATAGCCCACCCTTTAATGAAAATACTATAAATACAGGATAACAGGATAAAAGCAGAAATAGAATAATATTCAACATAATAAATATATTTTAAATTTTCTTTATGGAAATGTAATAATACTGCGTAATTTTAAGTATGTGATTATTTTTAAATATAACTGAAGTATTTTAAAGCGTTCTACTGGATTCTATTATATTTTCTGTCTACATAAATTTAATACCACTGGAATACATAATAGAAAATACCTCTGAAATATTTGGCGCAAATAAATTTAATCTTTGTCGTATGTATACAAATAATATTATTTTAGACTATATCGATAGAATGTGGCATGCACACATCCACCCCCATACGAAAGCCAGGCATGCCAGTGTGTACTCTAGGTATACTTGTGATATAAGCAAAGACAAAGTAAATATTCCCATGTAGTATACTGTTAGAAATCCAAATATTTGCATGTAAGTAAACCCAGATATGTATATGGCAATAGGAAGCAGAATATGTCCGATAAGCAGTAAATGACATATTGGAATTATCTCATATGAATTTAATCGTATTAGTTGCACCGTTACCATACTTAGAAGAAACCCACAACTGGAAATTAAAATCTGAAATATTTATAAATTTCGGGTGTTCTTGTTGCAGTTTCTTTTATATCTAAGCCAATTAAACCCATTGAAAAAATATTTAATAGGCTATGTTTCTTTATACGGAGTATTTACATAATAGCCAATAGCAAGCTCTGTGCACTATAATAGAATAAACTGGAATGTGGGAATAGAATATTTTATAGAATAAACTGTGCTTTTTATATACTAAAATATAGTGCACAGTAAATGTGTATAAATCATAATGCTCTGAGGCTTATTTATACAGCCAGATGGCAATGGCAATCTGAATACACTGTAGTAGTCCGGATAAATAAAGAAGTTGGAGTAAGCCGCTAGAACATAGTATAAAATTTGGTTTTTGTGAATTGGCTTGGTACAGCTTTGGACTATATTAGAATATAGGATTTTTATATATAGCCAGAAATTCTTTCTTCTATACTAATTGGAAATTTTTCTAATAAAGACATTTTGAATTATTTATGCATATGCTTTCATTAAATCTATTAAAATGCCACATCTTCTTTATTTATTATATTCCTGTCCTTTTTGCATATTTATATTTGCACGTTACCTCCTGTTCCTTTATTTAGTATGGTGCATAAATACGTCTTGATATTCGGGCGCAGGTCTGGCTATTCCTGGACTCTTTCTCTTGGACGGCACTTGATGTTGTTATCACACCGAAGAAGCACCTCTGCTGTTTCGGCTGCTTTGCTCCAGATGATTTCTTTTAGTCTGAGAGACTCTCTTACGCCGTGTGCATCCATACACTCTGGGCCATTACTTCCTATTCCGTACGAATGTGCTCCCTGGCTGTTGTACTCTGATATTTTATCAACTATTTCGTCTGAAGGCATGCCTGCATTCTCTGCTAGACTCCTTGTTATCTCTAGAAGAGCCCTGGCGTATGCCCTTTCTCCCTCTGTTGTTGGGTGGATCAGATACGCAACTGCTGCTTCAGCACTTCCTCCTCCAAAGACATATCTGTCAGACGTGTTCATGAGTACCTTAATTGCTCCAACAAGTGACCTTTCACACTCTTCAAGTATTTCTTTGGATGGCCCTCTTATTACAATAGAGCATGCGCCGTCTTTAAGACCTCCAGTGAATGAACAGAACACTCTTTCCTGCATCTTTACCCGCTCAAATCGGTTGCATCTACCTACATCACTCTCTACAACAGAATCAAACGTGCTAAGGATCCTTCCATCCAATACCTTTGCAAGCATTTCTACTCCAGAAAAGTCTGCCCGCTCTATGCTTGTCTTCCCATGCTTTGTGAACTCCTGAGTGGGGTAGTCATAAATTATCTGTCTGTTCACTATCACATCTGCATGCTGTGATATTTTCTGCACTTTCTCGCTCATTCTTTTGTTTTCTGCCATTTCCAGCTTCTCTAGCTCTTTTGGAGACGTGACTGCTGCCTTTGACCCGAAAATTTTGACTTTGTCTGTATCTAAGCTAGTGTTAATTATCAGTACGCGCGGGTTGTCCCATGCATCTTTCTGGCCAGGCCCAATATCACATTCAATAAGCAGGCCATCGTGCATGTATGAATCGCTCACTTCACCCCCTTCTATTTTTATTATGTTCAGCATGTCAATCTTCTTTCCTATCTTCTTGGATACCTTTAGCGCCAGCTCACTAAGTGACTGCAGCTCAATTGGTGAGAACTTGGATGATAGTGTAGTCTTTGCCAGAGCAAGCCGCTCCTTGTCATCCGCACACTCCTTTGATATGCTTTTTAGCACATCCATCGCTTTTTTATGCGCCTTTCTGTACTCTGCAATAATCTTATATGGATGTGCGCCCTTGAATATAAGCTTGTCTGCCTCATGCAAAAGTCCCCCAGTCAATACTGTTAGAGTAGTGGTCCCATCCCCCTCTGTCTCTCCATGCTCCTTTGCTGCATTTATCAATATCTTTGATGAGGCACCTGCTGGTACAATGTTCTTCAGCACAGTTGCACCATCGTTTGTTATTATTGGCTGCCCATTCTGCGTGTAAAGCAACTTTAGCATTCCTTTCGGGCCAAGAGTGCTCTTTACCATCCCAGACACTGTAATGGCTCCAACTAAAAAAGATGTCCTTGCTTCATCGGCCTTTTCCTGGGTTGCTCCTGGTTTAAGTAAGTCTGCCATAAAAGAAAAAATAAAAGATGAGTTTAAATCTGCCCAGGCGAAAAGCGTTGCCCCGCATGGCAATTTAAAAGTAAAAAAATGAGGAAAAAAATAAACAAAAAATGTTGTGGTTACAATTAGCACGAATTTTAATTGTGAATGCATTAATAAATTATGCATATGCCCAGGAAATGAATAAAAACGACACGAAATACTCCTTGCCTGTAATTACATCAGATTTAAAGATAGCCGCGGATTTGGGGCACCGTATAATAAAAAAGGGGGGTAATGCAGTTGATGCAGCTATTTCCACTACAATTGCGGTTGGCGCTATAAACTCATTTGCCTCTGGACTTGGCGGAGGAGGATTTTTACTTATTTATTTGCCGGATGGGCAGTGCTTTGAATATAACTTTCGGGAGAGAGCTCCCATGTCTGCAAACATTAAAAACTACACAAATGCCAAGGATTCTAGACTAGGAAGAAAGGCTGTAGCTATCCCCAGTGAATTTTTAGGATTATTTACTGTACACAGCAACTATGGGGCTCTTCCCTGGAGCGAACTCTTTCCAGAAATAATTGAGATGCTCAGAAGCGGATTCCATGTGCCTCGGGTACTTTCGGAAAAGCTCAAAGAGTTTGAGCATATAATCAGAAGTGACAAAGGGCTTTCTGATACATTTATTAAAAATGGCAAGATTGCATCTGAGAATGATGTTCTTATTCGACCAAACCTCGCAAACACTTTAGAAATACTTGCCAAGGATCCAAGCAGCTTTTACTTTGGGTCTGTAGGGAAGTCTCTTCTTTCATTCATTAATGAAGATGGTGTAATAATTACTCCAGACGAATTTAAACAAACTGACGTCACTAAGAAAGGCGTAGTGCCCAAAGTAGTGAATAATACTCGCGTATATGCACCTTCTTTGCCTACAACCGGGTATATGTTGGGTTTAGCCATGTCCGTTTTTGATAAACTTAAATTAGACAGAAATACAACAGAAGAGGAGTTGCAGGTGTATTTAATAAAAATATATAATGAGCTTTACTCCATACGCACTCAGCTAGAAGACCTTCAGGATGAAACAAAAAACATTAAAAGTCTTATGTGCTACACACAGCAGAAGGTTGTAGATCAAATTGTTCAGAATATAAAAGAGAAGAAGCCCTTCACCCCACATAAGAACAACCTAGCAGAAGACCATGGAACAACACACATAAATGTGATGGATGCACAGGGCATGATGGTAGCACTCACATCTACAATTAATAACTACTGGGGCGCAGGGCTAATGGACCCAGTGACTGGTATAATTCTAAATAATCAAATAGACGACTTTGCATTTACTGAATTTTCTACTCTCAGTGGAATTTCATCCAGTAGGTCTGGCAAGAACCACATTATGCCGTTTAAACAGCCACTCTCATCTGCCATGCCTGCCTTTATTATGAAAGACAGTGACATATACCTACTCGGTGCATCTGGTGGCATTAGAATACCCACGGCGGTTATTTCTACTTTAGCAAGGATATTTATCGGCAGCAGCACAATCAAAGAAGCCATATTGCACCCTAGACTGCATTACCAAGGAGGTCGCATGATAAAGCTAGAGGATAAATATACACACAAACTGCCCAATATGGGAATAAACTGGAATGTAATCAAAGACAAACAAGGCGAAATATCCTCATGTGTTCACATAATAAAATACAATACCATAGATAAATTTGCAGTAGCATCATCCGATGATAGAAAGAGTGGCGTAGCTGTTGGTATTCCGTTCGAAGATTCAGAATTCTCTAAAGATAAAAACGAAGATTTAATCAAAAAGAGAGCACAGAGTTATCAGTTCGTAACTCTGCCATATACGCTTACATTCTACAGAAATCACAATAAATACTAGACCTTACATAGACATAATTTTATTCTTAATAATAATTACACCTCCCATATGTATATTTTGAGTTTAATTTCGGATTATGCCCAGTGCCTAGAAAAGTATACAAAGAACTACCTGTATACTTGAATTTCTGGCTTAACTATTAAAACCTTCTCAAATAATTGTATTTAACCTTTGAGCATTTCGATATTTAGGATTTGAAATTTAAAATAAATGTGTTCACTTTATGTTTTTATATATACACCTTTATTTTAAATTTCAAATCTTAAACACTAAAATATTTAAATATGCATAAAAAGTAAATCTAATTACTCAAACAATCCTTATCTTTATGCACTGCTACCATGCACTCACCAGAACACAAACAATTAGTACAAACAGTTCCAGATACCTTCCTGCATATACACCTCTTCCCTTTTCGTATACAAAGCATACAACACACATATTTTACTATTTCTCTCTTCTCTGCCTTCTTCCAGTGCTGTATTAGAAGCATATCACACTCCTCCTTTCTTATGTAATTTCCTAGCTCTTTGTCTGTGATTTTATTCTGTTGGTATAACTCGTATAAATACTTTGTTCTCTCTCTGGTTATTTTAAGCACCTCTGCTTGTCTGTTTTCTCTCTTTCCGGTGTCTTTGTCTTTAAGTATTCTTTTTATTTCTTTTTTGAACTCTTCCATGAAAAAACTATTTGACGCCTTCACTGGATATAAAACCCCAATACTTTCTGCAATAACTGTGGCTTCGCTCGTAGGAGGATCTTCTGGGATTTTCTCTTCATATAAACCAATAATGGCGGATGTGGCAAAGTCTTCCTCTCTTCTTTTTTATCTTCCCTTTTCAGTTGGTGACTCTGTTTCTATAAATAATACACAGGGAAGGGTCTCTAAGGTTAATCTGCAGTATGTCACACTAGAAAGTAAGAGTGCAACAACTTACATACCAACACACCTTGTATACGGATCAATCATTAAGATATTTAAGTAAATTTCTGGTTATATCTAGCCAATACTTCCATTAAGTATTTTAATTAATTCTTTTTATTTATTTTCATGACAGCTCTACTGAATTTTGGTGCAATGGTTCGCGTGCTGCTTTTATTCACATGCACCACAGCCTACCTCAAACCTTTCTTTCCACAGGAATTTAAAAAGTCTCTGGCTAATAGAGAAGAAGCATCGTTTTTTGTTAGAGTCATTGCAATAGGAACAGTTTTTGGAGAAAGACTTTCTCCATATATTTCATTGTTATGTATGTACTTTGCACTTCAGTCAATTATTGGCTTATTTATTTAGTAAATATCTAAGCAAATTCTTAACTGACCATCTGCGATTGCTCTCTCTTTTTGCATAGCACTCCTTCATAGCAGTTATTTTCTCTGCACACTCTTTCGTTATCTTATTGGGCGATTTTAAATAACACTCATATGCCTGTAAATACTCAGATGTGCATGGATCATCACTATTACAGCCACAATCCTCATCTGCACGTACTGTATTATTCATAGAGTAATATTTAAATAGGAAATAAAATATTTAAATTACGGGTTATTTCGGGCTATCCAATTAGTAATAGATGTTCTGGTATGATTGCATTATATGAATAGTTAGTAAAATGCGGTATACACTGTAATAATTGCTGTGCACAATGCATACTAGTTGAATGGGTTTAGAATGTGTATCTATATTTATTCTTATATTATTGGATTAAACTATTACTTTCAGTTGCTCTAGCTATAGTATATATAATTATTAGTATATGCGTAAAGCAGTGGTTTTATGCATAAATATGATATCTATTCTGTGCAGAGCTATAGTTTGAGTGCTTTTAGGTTGGCCTGTGTTTCTGGTTATATCTATTGTTTATACGCTAAGACTATCATTCTAGCCAGATCTAGCTGCTCTTTGTCTGTCAGATGCTGCTTTATCTCTGCTAAGAATCCCTTTACAGTTTGCTTTCGTACTATTCCAGATAAATACAGATTACTAACTAGCTGCATAATTAGTTGACAGTCTATTCTGTCAGATATACCACCATGCCCTGGTAGAATTCTGCTAAAGTGCTTTGCTTTGAATGCCCGTTTGTACCCGCTTGCCAGTATCCCGCCGATTGGTGCAACAACAGATGCAAGTATACTCAGAATAAGCATATCAGTGTACTGAAGTTTTGGAGTGTGCGGTAAGAACATCTTCAAAAGATACGATACAGGTATACAAAGTAAAACCGTAGCTACACCACCGCCTATAAAGCCCTCTACAGTTTTCTTAGGGCTTAGCTGAGTTAGTGGAGTCTGGCCAAATCTTGCGCCTATAAGATACGCAAATGTATCATTAATTGCAACTAAAAAGCACGGATATACAAAACAGTATATGCTTCGGTCTACATTATTAATAGCTGCTTCTGTGCATTCTAGCAGCCCAATAATTGCAACTAATACCATAGACAGATGGAATATTTTCATACGGTATGCACCACCTCGTAATAAAAGAACAAACCACCCTATCCACACAAATTGCAAGGGAACCACAATACGGTGCACCATTGCCAACTTCCCTGGAAATATCATGATCCGGCTGTATTTAGAAATAGAAATCATTAAAAAACAGCACCAAAAGAACTCGCTTGGCATTAATACATCCCTTCTAGAAGAATTCGCTGCAAACCTTAATATATTTTTTATCGGATAAATTCTTAAAAATACTTTAAGAACCTCATAAAACACAACGCAGTTCAGAAAAATAATCAATGCGATTAAATAGATTCTTCCCATTTTTATAAAACATGCAAATACACTGCCCATTACAATGGATAGTACCAGCCTAATGACAAAGTTTCTTTTTCTTCTTTCTTTCTCTGCTTGCATTTTCTCTTTGTCTCTCTCCTCTTCTTGCATTTTATTGATTATTTTCTTATTCCTCTTGTTATGAAGAAATAAATAGAAAAGAAGAAAATAAAAATGGGCGATGGGCTGCACACACTTAAATGTAGAAGAAGTTATTGAAAGTTCCTCTGGAATAATAAGCAAAATAGAAAGTACAGAAGGCTCTGAACAAAAACTAGGATGTGCAATATGTAATAGCCTGTTCTCTGTTGAGGTGTGTATAGACTGCAATATTCTTTTATGCCGGTCAAAGGGACATGTGGATGTGCACTGGAAAGACACGTGGCATAAAAATTACTTTGTTCCTGGATCAGGAGCTGTTTCCTGTGAGGAGTGTGCCGAATACATCACAATTCCTGATATCTCGCGAATGATGCAAACAGGACAGGCTCCCATTCCAAAGAAATTCCAAAGCTTGAATCTAAACTGGGTGAAGGGGTTTCTCAACCTTAAGAGAACTTGCTATGTAAGCAGCCTTCTTCAATCAGTTATGTCAATTGAAGTATTTATACAGAACTTATTAGAAGTGAACCACTCTATGAATGGATGCAAGAGCACTGAGTGCATTTTGTGCTCGCTTAATAGAATACTTTTCCAAATGTATAACAGCACCAGTGGGTATGTGGACATATCAGAGCTAATTAAAATATTCTGGGAAAATAATCCAGCATTCGCAAAGAGTGAATACCAAGATGTACAGGAGTTTTTCATGTTTCTAAGCTCACAAGTACACAGTCTATTTGAGTGTAATCCTGCAGCAGACAAAAAATGTGCAATCCATAATACATTTGGTGGTGTATTTATGTCCAGTATAATATGTGACTGTTCATTTACTGAAGTAATGACTGAACCATTCACATCCATAAGTATGGACATATTCGGAGGCACTCTTGAAAGCACATTAGAGAAATACTTCCAAGAAGAAAAAGTTGTTATTCATAAAGAATGTAAATGCGGCAACACAGAATCGTACACTAAAAAAGTAGAAATAAAAACTCTGCCAAATGTTCTGTGTCTGCACCTCAAGAGATACCAAGTGCAGAATAAGACAATATCAAAGATAGATACGGTTGTATCATACCCAGAAGAGCTCACAGTGGGAGGCAAAGTATTCACACTCTCATCAACTATTATGCACAGTGGTGAAATAGATTCAGGACATTATATTGCTTATACAAGAAGAAACAGTCAATGGTACTTGACTAATGATGAGGAAATAATCAGAGTTTCATTAGTGGATTTGCTAAATAAACCTGTTTATATTCTATTCTATACATTAAATGCATAATGGGCATATATCAGTGTATATGTCTACTATAGTATAAACAAGTCAGTCAGAATAACCCAATAATTAAATGCTACATGAATTTGTTTTCAAATTATATTTTTATATTTCTGAATATACTAAAAAATTATTTTATTTCCTACAATTATTATATTATGCTATAAACCCGGAAATTTATCTCTATAATATATTTATGATGGGATATGGCCTGAAATAACCTGAAAAATAGATAATAATGATCAAATTAATAAGAATTAAAAGTTTCAGGTTATATCTAAGATTTAATTATCTCTATACAATTATGCATTTGTATATGCTTTTGATAGATTTAAGCATTATCAAACTATTAGCACCATAACTATATATAAGCATAATAAGACATAATATTATTACATTAATATAATGTATACCAACAATAATCTCTAAAATACCCAACTTTTTAGATCTACTAGTTTGGAATATTAAATACAGTGCAGTGCACATAAACATTACAGCAGATACTATAGGCAGACTTTGTATGGCGGTTTTTATGATTTCATAATATTTTGTGGTTTCTAAAATATTTGGTAGTGATAGAATACCAAAGAAGATAAATTTTGCAAATATATATATCATTGCTGTTAATATGATATATATTATCGTATATCTTATCTTATATTTAGAATATTCCAATACATAAATCATAGGAATAAAAAATGTACCTATCCACACACATACCCATGCAGCGTAGTATAAAAATTTAACGATGTGGAACAGTGCAATTACAATATTATATATTATATTTGGATTGCTTTTATGTACTTTAAACAAGAATCTAAATATTGAATTTTCAATTTTAGACATCCCACTGAATATTAATAAAAAGCAGACCACAATTAGAATATACTTCATATAGTAATTGAGTAGCCAACTAAAGTTTCTTGGTACGGTGTAATAAGTATTGTCACTATTATTGGTTTTTTTTGCATTTTTTGAATTATTTGATGAGTATGATTCTGCTAAATTAGTTACAATGGGCATTACAGCCCATGGATGTGTTAGAGCTAACCTGTGTAGCCGCGATATTAGTACGTTTATTCTTTTAGTAACTGGTATTTCTTGAGTTTGATTCATTTTATGTTTTAAGTAAAAAATTTATTTTATGCTGCCAGAGGGGCTATATATTAATAATTAGTTTAATAAAACTTTATCTTGGTTTAATTTATTGGCAATATTTTATATTTCCCGAAAAAGTAATATTATAAATCGCGTTTATAAAGCATTATTTTTTAATGAGTTTTTACAAAATTAGTAATATAAGTTGCATTCATAGAATTAGTCATTAAGATGCTTTAATTTTTATTGAAATTTGAATATGTATATGTCAGCAAGGCGAATTTCTGATTATTTTAACATAATATGCTAATAATAGCTGTTTTCTCTCTCGTCCTCTAAAGTGTAAACTGGATTTGCTCATAAAACGGTGTATTTATTTATCTTCCGTCGTCCTTATATAGTTTCCCTCTGCGATCAAGGTGACTGCATTGCAGCTGTCACAACTTAATTAAATTAAATTACTGGGATCTATCAACATGATAGCTACCAGACCAATGGCACTCAAAGGCGATTATGGAGTCCCTGTGCCCATGGGAAACCAACAATAATAACTTTGATTTAATTGATAATACTGTATTTGTGTAAACATTCAGATAATCCATTTGCTACTATATTTATAGTAGTGCTAGCGCACAGCATAATGTTAGTATTATATTTATATATGAATATACTAAGATATAATAAAATTATACTAATCCAGCACACAACAAGTATCCAGTTACCAATACTGTAGTTATCATGAGATTTCTTTTTAGGCATGACACATAAGAACACGGTTATAAACACCACAGCAGATACTATAGGTAAATATTGTAGAATGGCTGCCATGGCTTCATAATATTTTGTGTCTTCTAAAATATTTGGCAGTTCTATAATACCAGAGAAGATAAATTTTGCAATAATATATATCATTGCTGTTAATATGATATATACTACTATATCTCTTAGGATAGATTTAGAATAGTTCATTCTATAACCCATACGACCAAAGATTCTCATAATATCTATATAATAATGAATTATAGAAATTATATGACTAAACACTCTAAATATCAATATCCAAATATATATCCCCCACATTAAAAATGTATTGATTTTAACCAGTCCAATTGCAATAATATATAATATATTTGGATTGTTTTTGTATGCTTCAAGCAAGAATTCTAATATTGTATTTGTCATTTTAGACATTCCATTAAATGCGAATAAACCAATAAGTGCAATTAGAATAAACTCTATATAGTATATCAGCAACCCGAAAAAATCCATCTTTATGATGTAATCTTTATCATTAGTAGTATTTATTCTAATACTTCTAGGGGGCTTTGTATAGTATAATTTTTTAAAGTTGTCTCGAATAGGAATTACAGTAGATGGATGTGTTACCAAAAAGCTGTATACGTATATTAATACTGAGTTTACTCTTTTAGCAACTGTTGTTTCTTCACTTTGATTCATTTTTTTAAAGCAAAAAAATATTGCAAATATCTTATTGCCATACCCAGCTGGTGATAACTGCAAATTTTCTGTATAATATTCTACTAATCTCATGCTACGGCAATGCAGATAAATTATATTTCTTGATTAATTATTTATTGCTTTCGTTTATTACCTGTGTCTCCTGAGGTACATAGAATACATTTAATTTATCCTAAAATGTTGAGTATTATGCTTATAAATATTATTTCTGGGAAGCTTTTACAAATTTAGTAATATTAAATTTATTTATACTAGTAAAGGATATATTCCATTTCAAATAATATTATATTAAATAGACAAAGGCAATGCAAAAACCTCTTTTTATTCCTATCATATTTGTCTGGCCATATGTAGGCATATTACTATGAAAATACTTGGTTCCTTTATCACTCTCTCTTTACTATTTGCTGGTATGAGATATATAAATAATATGTATTTTATTTGGTATTATTAATAGTACTACACCAATTTGTCTGACTGTGTATGAGTATTCTTACTCTTTAACTAGTATTAGAGTCTGCGTGTATGGCAGTGTATACATATAGTTATTACTTCTTAAATAGCTAATATTTATTGTCTCTAGACGTATAAATATTAATAATTAGTTTAATACACGTTTGGAGTATTTTTATAAACGAAATAATTTGAACTTCTTACAGAAGGATATAATTCGATATTTTTTATATTTTTAATGACCGAGTTTATAGGATTTGGAAAAGTCTTGAGAAGATGCAAGTTAGATGGAATAATTGGCTTAGTGGTTGGATCTCCATCACAGCTAGAAATAAGAAATACTCGAGCAATGGAAATTTTAAGGGGAATGATGAAGCAACCAGAGAATTCTGGCTTAACCACTTATATGCAAATAGAGTGGGAGTTTTTAAAAGCGAGAGAAAAGTATTTGAAGACTGGTAAGTTGAAATCATCTCTTCTAAAGCGGGCATTTCACATTGCAAAGGATAAGTGTGGGGAAGACAGTGACTTTATTCAGTTTATAGATCTACGCTGCAAAGCATATACTGCATATGCCAATGTAAAAACTGACAAAGAAATAATTAAGCAAATGAATGAGATTGTAGAGAAGGTTTCAATAAAGCCAGTAAGAAACACACTTTTAACAGAAATGACACCATCTGCAGAGTATTCATACACGTTTGAAGGGGTTCCTTTAGTGTTCCATGATGAGGATGTTATGAAGCAGTTTAAAGAGATGAACTACAAGAACGTTATTAGAAAATTACGAGGTAAAACTGATTTTGACTCAATGATTGTAGCAGCAGTTGCGAGAGTAGAGAAGTTCAGAGATGGAATGCAGAAACTAGAAAAACAAAACGACAAAACATCAAAGAAAACCTTGCTAAGGTACATGTCCCAGTGGAATTCTATATACACCACAACTATTGACTTGTTTTCTGCCAATTACATGGATGAAGATTATCTGCATAAAATCAACAAGGAAATATCTTACATCCCGCAGAACAGCTCCATTCTATTCCATCCTGTTACATATGACATCTCTTCTCTCTATGTAGATATGCCACAAGAAATTCCCACACGCTCTGCTGGCCTGTCTGGTATGCTGAGCAGAATGAGTCTCTTTAGGCGCTAGTAGAAATAGTGAATATTTTTTCATACTTATGTTTCTGTCTACAACAAAGAACAGACTCTCAAAAGCAATAACAAAACAGATTAAATCTCAATTTGCAGCGGATCTGTCAACCTTACTGGGGAAAGAGGAGGTGCTAGAGACAATTAAAACAGAAGACAAAGAGATGTTTGTGCTGCGCAATAACACGCCCATATTTAAAGTTTCTGGGAATTCTTTTATCCCTCTTGTAAAATGTGTGCACATTGTGCCGGACATTCTACCACGAGTGGTTGTTGACACAGGAGCAATAAAGTACTTAATTAATGGAGCAGACCTCATGGCACCAGGCCTATTACACAGTACATCTGAGTACCCCCCTGTTTCAGTAGGAGATGTTGTAGCAGTATATGGGCATGGTAAAACCAATGCATTAGCTGTTGGAATAGTTGCCATGGATAACGAACAAGTAAATACCCAGAAAACTGGAATGGCCATTAAGCTAATTAACAGGCTGGGAGACAAAATTTACTCACACGCTTAGAATAAACCTATCTTATTGAACTGTATTGTATTTATGAATATATAATATTTCCATTTTTCAATAAAATTATTCCTAATAATTTTTATAATGTACACAAAATTTCTCAGAATACTGCATAAAATAGACAAATTTATAATTTTCTTATAGTAATAATATTATGTTTAAGAAGTGAATTTTTATAGAAGAAATAAGACAATAGTTATTTATACTATTAAGCACTCTGGGGTCTACAAATGCAATGTATAACTTCTAAAGATAATATCACAAATATCATAATGTACACCAAGTTTAGATTTTGTATAATTAGTGTTTTTCACGCTTATAATAATGTCTGTCATTCCTTCAATATTATTTAGAATGGGAACATATTTATCTATAGACAGGGTCAGTTGGTTGTTTAGTTTACTTATGAAGTGTCTAATAGTAGGGCATAGAATGGGGCGTGTACTTGTTTCATTTTCATTTACTTTATTCCCAACTAATAATCCGTAGCAAACCATATCCATAAGCTCGGACTTTCTTTGCAGCATATTTAGAAATAAGCTAAGAGTGCGATTTTTATAGCTAATATCCATTGGACATGCACTACTGGAGTTGTCGAAATTATGGCTTAGATCTATGCAGTAATTAGTGTATTCTTCAATGAATGCTGGTAAATGAGTCAGCCATTCTAAAATAACCTCATTTTTATTAGTAGTATCTTGTATAATATTCATGCTATAGCATCCACAATCTTCATATTCGCGCATAAGACTAATTATAAAGAAATCAGTATAGTAGTTCTTTATATATACAAAGGTATTACTTAACTCAATTATTCTATATGGCCTAATAAAATTTCGGGTTATTTCTTTAATAAAGTAGTGCAAAAACTCAACAGGAACAAGGTCTGTGTATGAGTTAATAAGTTTCACTTTATATTCGGTGCTTTTTAACGAGTATGGGATTAAATGCACTGCTGATGATATAAACTTTGAGAAAAACAAAGGAATTCTTGGTTTTATTCCGTTTTTATCATCTTCTATCTGATGTCTATTTCTGACTTCTAATTTACTAATACAGGTGATTTTATCTGTGTATATATCCATGCTTATAGTGTTAAACTGCACAAAAACAAAGTCTGTGGTTTTTATGTTCTCTTCTATGTGGTAGAATACAACATCGTGCTTCAAATTGTGCATATCCAACATTGTTTTGCTCAGAGTAGTATCATCGCTTATTAAAGACCAGGTTCTTTTATTTCGGTTATATTTGAATGGATATACATTATTAGTGAATGGTGAGTCTTCTGGAGTTTCAATGCTAAATGTATTTTTCAAGTGTTCTACTATATCCTTAATGGTGTGAACATATAGATACTTTACAGTATTATTCTTTTTAGAGGTATAAAATGGAAGGTGCACAACATGCACTCTGTGTCTTGTGTTGTCTACAAGCTGAATATGATAGTGGTAGTGAGAAGACAGTTGTATAGCCGTGTAGCTGCCAATGGAATATGTAGGTGGTTCGCATATTCTTCTAATTTTTTTGCCTACTCCTATATAGTTAATTTCTTTTTTTATAATCTTTATTCTGCACTTTACATACTTCTGCGAAACAATAGTCTCTTTCCCCTGGGACATCATTTTATAGCTAGAGGGAATAGGCGTGTGCTGCTTGCTAAATATAAATTCTGTCTGGCACTTCGGGGTTTTTGCAAACAAGACTGATTCTGAAATGTCCGTTGTTGAACTGCCAATCGATTTTCTTAAAATATCTTCTCTAGTTATGCAATAAGTTGCGTCAATATAGTTATAAAACATACAAAACACCTTATAGATTTCTATGTACACCTGTGTATCGGTATATATGTACCAGCCATACTTATTAGCTAGCTGCTTTATTGGAACATATGAAAAAAGCATTGAATTCGTATCTTCATGTGCTTTATCAGATAAATAACTGACAATCATGAGGCATTCTAAAAATTTGGGCCTATCTTGTAGCTTTAGACCAGGCTCATCCTTTTCTATTCTTAGTACAATGGATCTTATATCTTCAATCATAGACTTTGGCATGTAAAACAAATCTTCATATATTTCGGGTATGCCCAGAATTGCATGCAGTTGTCTTTTTAACTTTGTTTCTTTTGATAAATTTCCACCTATTTCTTTATTTAGGAAATATGCAATATAGAAAATACTTTCAGCACACCAGCCTATATTTAGCTTTCTTTTAATATAAATGTCACCCAATGCTATTGTGTGCAAAGCAGAGCTTTTTTTATTACATGGAGTGCGATCAAAGAATCGCCTATAACAAGATGGCGTGTGCTTAAGCAGATACGCATACAAATCATACATAAATCCACTGTAATAAGGCAGACCAGCTGGGGCAAAAATAAAATCTGCAACTTCTCTGTTCCTTGAAAGTTCTTCAATATTATAAATAAGCCTTCCTATATCATGCCCTTTGCACTGGTAGAGCACTAACCATAAAGTCATTTTTGACTTTACTAAATTTTCCATAATAGGCCGGAGACTTTCATATTTATAATTACACAATCTGTTGCTACTATATATTTTCTTATTCTTCTGCATGGATCTACATTTGCTTGCATATGATCGAGATTTATATGTTTTCATGTTATCCATAAGATAGATATATTCTGTAGAATATTTCTTTACAACAATTGGTTTTGATGGAACTTCATCTGTATTCACTCCCAGACTGGCACAGATCTCTATAATTTCAGAATTAATGTCTTGGTCGCTATTTCTATTTAATTCTAAATTCTTGCTGGTACTTGCTGTGGATGAAGTGATTCTTATATCTTGTAATATATTAAATTTAGAATTTTTGCTCAATCCCATGCTTAGTTTTCTTCTTTTACTGCCCACATCTTCTGTATTTATATTAGAATAATTAATGTTCTTTTCTATAGCTGTGTCTACATATTCAGTGTCTATATATTCAGTGTCTATATATTCAGTGTCTACATCTATAGTGTCTGTATCTTCAGTGTCTATATCTATGGTATCTACATCTATAGTGTCTATATTTGTATGTGTACTATTATCTGGGATAGTCTGCATTATAATATAAGAAGGCTCTTCTTTCGCAATACCAGAATATAATTCAGAATAAGCTAATGGTTCTATTTTTTCTTCATTCCTCCATGTGTTATATGGAGTATTTGGTACATGTTCTATATAACTAGAAGATGGCCCGGCAATGTTTAAATAAGAATCATTTACCTGTGTATGCCCATATGCCTTCTGGTATGATGCAATATCTGTGGTACTTGTACGTGGTAAACTAGACGAACTATAATCTAGCGCCTCTGTCTGTGCGTATTTTGTATTACTTACATACGGATATTCTATATCGCACACCCCGAAATAACAATCAGATATTAGCCCATTAGCATATCCCTGTGAATATGTATTATACATGCTATCAAGTGTATTTTGTGTATAATATCTATTCATCTCACCTGAGTGCTCTGTAGATATTAATTCATCTGTATTTTCAGTATAACCTCCTGAGATTTGATACATACGTTCCTCAGGTGCAGTGCGTATAATTATCCTATTAATCTTAGTGTATAAGTATGTTATTATTAATATTATAAATATCTTCTTCTGTTTTCCTCTTATTATCTTCATTCTTATAATTTCTGGTTACAAAAATAATTTTTATTTATGCACAGGAAATCCTTTGAAAATTTATTATTATTAACGGCGATGTAAGTATTAAAAATAGAAAATCTCTGGCAGTTTTAATTTCGAGTTATATCGAGTTATTTATTCAAATATGATTCAATCTCTTCTGTAGTAAGTAAATGAACGCCTTCTTTCTTGCACACCATAACTTCACAGTTAGACTTACTAATGGGATCTTTCATTACAGACTTAAGAAGCATTAGAGTGCTATGTATGGTTTCTTCTATGCTTTTATCTTTATTATACGTATTCTCTAGTTCTGCAGTGACTGCCTCAGCTGCAGATCCAATGGCTTTTGCCTTATACCCTCTGTACGTACCAGATGCATCTAGTGAGAATAGTCGTGGTTCACTGTCATATCCCGGGACAAGAATGGAAATACCAAATGGCCGACTGAATATTTTATTATCAGACTTATCTGATGAAAAGTTCAGTGCAATCGATGCAAGGTATTGTGCAACCCCTTCAACTGGTATTTTTTCATTGTATATGAACTTGTGATTAATTGCATTGTCTCTTGCTTTAGTAATAATTGTTCGAGCATCTCCACTCAGCCCAGAAAATGCAAATCCACAGTGCTCGTACACTAAATGGTGCTTCTTTACACTGTCTGGTATCTGCAGACTTGTCACTATCTTTTTCTCTGAGACAACAACCACACCCGTCTCTATTTTTACTCCTATAGTAGTTGTTCCCAATGAGGCAGCCTTCATTGCATATTCAAGTTGGTGTATTCTCCCATCTGTGCTGTACGCATTTACATTTCTTCCTGAGTTCATATAAAATATTTTATTTGTTTGTTTCTTATATGTATTAATTTACGAATTGTCATTTGTCTTCTCTGATATACTCAATGACACACAGACAGAATTCTTTTTATTATAATCCGAAATTCCATCGAATATCATTAGGTCTCCTTTATTTTAGTACAACTTATTAATTATACAGAAGTACTGAGATATAACAGCATTTATTCTGCTATGTATTACTAAACCAGAAGACATCTAAGATTTTATTTTATGTTCTTATATGGAAATTATCTATATTTAGAGTATTTCAGGCTATAAATAATCTCTGATATAATTGCTACTTAAAGAACACATCTTTATTTCTATTGAATTTCGGGTTATTTCAAGTTATTTCTATTTGGATAGGTAAGATATTCTAGTAGCAATCACAGGATGGTCCTGTGCATAGTACGTATATATTGTAGAGTGGAATAAAAGACCTGCATTATCAATCACTAACTGATAAAGACCATTTGCCAAGGTTTTTCCAAATCCTAGTTTTTTTGCGTATAAGTCTGCATTTACTTCTGATAAAATGTACAGGTTGTTATAGAACATATTCGTCAACCCAGAGAATATGTACATATTTGCAAGTAATAAAAAAACAACAACAGAGAATTTAGAAACTCCTCTGTTCTCATACTTTGGAGAAATAATATGAAGAATCCCTATCATCATACCACAGGACAGTCCAAGTCCTATCACAGATGCAAGTAATTTCTTTTCTGTACTGTAATCATCTGCATGTCCTACTTCATGTGCAATGAATGAAATAAATTCATTCTTACCATACTTAAGAAGATTCCCCATTACAATAATATATTTAGATGCCCCTGTCTTAACTAGTGCTGCATTCTCACTGGGTGTCTCTTGATCCCAGAATATCCTATCATCTAGTTTTAACCTAACTAATTCATTATATAATCCAGGGCCTAATTCCTTTGCAGGTATTTTTTCAAATCCCTCCAGTCCATCTGGTATTATAGAAGTACAATTAGTTATAAAAAGAAGTACAACAATTGAAACATACCCAGCAAATATTAACCCACTTTTGGTCTTATTATATACTGAGCTAAACAACCACACAAGAATAGGACATATTATAAGACACCTAATTATTTCTATAATAGTAGCCATACACAAATCTACAGAATTTCTAGATGATTTTACAATCCAGCTACCCAAAACACTTTTCATTCCCAGTGCTAGAAATGCCAGGCATATAAAATTATTATCATGCACTGACATATGTGAAGAATTTATCTGCACAATCCCTTTAAATTTCCTTGTATATCTCATTAGGTTTACGCGTATACCATGGGAGAAGAAAGATATAATTATCATAAACTCAATTAATTTAGAGAATGTACTTTGTGCCCTACGCAGTGCCCATTTACCAGCTAATTTCCCCTGGGTTTTAAACACATTTATACCTTTTGTTGATAGGATTAGGTTCAATAAGTACGGATTATTTTCAGGTAATTCTCTTTTTTTTAATACCATTTGGCAGTACATTAGATAGAATATTTCACACAGCATGATAATTATATGAAATAGGAACAATGACAACATAAAAACAATCAATCTACTATTAAAGTATAGTTTATACGCTTTGTATGTATGTGTATTTTTTATCCTTTCTCCTATTGTATTATTCATAAGAATAACAAACCCAGAATATTTAAATAATGTTTCAGAAATTCAGAATGTAAAACACCCTAAATATACATCAAGTATGAGGAGTGTATAGTACTAAATAGACAGTGTGTAATAAGTTATATTATATAGTACACAATGTATAATAAGTTATATTATTATTATATAGTACACAGTGTGTAATAAGTAATAATATTATTTTATATAAATTATTATTATTATATAGTACACAGTGTGTAATAAGTTATATTATATAGTACACAGTGTGTAATAAGTTATATTATATAGTACACAGTGTGTAATAAGTTATACTATTATAACCCGATATAACCCGAATATATTTATTATTTTTATTTTTATTTGGTAATGGACAGTCCTTCAACCAACTGTAAAGGCATAAGATTACTTGAAGAGTATTTAGATAAAGATATATTTGTAGTACTAAGGGATAACACGTATATCAAAGGTATTTTACGATCATATGATCAATATTATAATATATTACTAGAAGATATTACACAATACGTAATAAGCAATAATGAATATTTATTAACAGAGAGTGAATCAGTCCTATTACGTGGTGAGAATATAATACTACTAGGAGAGGGAATATTCAATGAACAACCAGATATAACCCGATCTAACCCTAAATTTACAGATGATTTAAATTATATTACACTATAAGTATTTATTTAAATAATTCTTTATGTAATCCTTCTAATTGTCCTTCTATCTCTGAATCATATTCTGGTTTATTTATAATTTCTGGTTTTATTGGTGAATTCTCTTCAAATGGGATATCGTACATGAGAAGTCTTGTGAATGCCTTTTTATCCATAAATATAAAAAATAAAATGCATAAATACTTATAATTATACTTATAAATCGGGTTAATTCGGGTTATAAGTTATTCTTTTATATATTTCAGAGAATCCTTCTAATTCTTGCTTTATACTTTTAATAGATGCTTTCTCATCCCAACCCATTCCCCAATCTTCATCTGTATATGAATTAATTGTAGTCATAACATTAGGAATATTCTGTATAAAGTCAAATAAATCATTGAATGACTCAGTTGTACTCATAATAAAATATTTTATAATAGATTAAATATAATAATATACTAAATATAACAGAAGATTAATAGACTAATACTGTACAGTATAATAATAGACTAAATATAACAGAAGAGTAATAGACTAATAGACTAATACTGTACAGTATAATAATAGACTAAATATAACAATACAGTATACTAATATACTACTACTGTATACTATACTAATATACTAATACTAATATACTAATATACTAATACTAGTATCATTGTATACTAATAGACTGTATAACTACCACTGTATATTATCACTACTGTATATTATTACCACTAATACTTCTGTTATACTCCTATTACCACTGTACACTTCTGATGTATACTATTATTACTGTATATAATATAATATTACTGTACATTATACATACTCATATTACTACTGTATACCCTTACTTATGATACTTATTCCTACCATATATTATACTGTATATCACATATACTACTGTATACTGTATACTCTCCTATGCCCATATATCCATATTACTCCTTGTATACTCCTTGTATACTCCTACCACATATACCACTTTATATCCCTCATATACCCATATATTACTGTATACTGTATACTCTCCTATACTCCTATTATATATATTATACTCCTATAACATATACTCCTATTACTACTGTATACTACTCGTATATCCATATATTATACTTTATTACCACTGTATACTCCTTGTATACTTTGATTATGTCATATTTTAATCATATTTATATACATCTGGTATAGTATACGGAATGAGAGATACTTTATCTGAGAAATGTTCTGATAATATCTTATCAAGTGGGTGATCTTTTGAGGTACCTTTATTGACTATAAATATGGACAGGTTTAATTTCTTAACTGACTGTATATACTTATCATAATCAATAGGAGATATCATAAATATATCTGTAAATGTATTACTACCTATAACACTAGATAATTGCATGAATTTACTCCTATAAGTATCTATCCTACTGAATAATTCTATTACACATCTGAATAAGACAAGTGAACAGAAATAATTACATTCTGTGTAGAAATAATTAGATACTTTATATAACATAAGGATATCTTCTGATTTAATAAGATATGATAATACATCTACTTCTAATCCTGATTGTGTTTTATACTCATTTGGTATGGTATTATGATACTCTTTAATGAACGTATTAAACTCATGCTCATGTATTAAGTTAAAGTATGGGAGAGTGTCTGTTATTATACCTACTTCAAAATCTCTAGATATATTTATATTATGCTTATTTAAGAATGTACTTATCCCTGGTGTACTGATTATTTCTATATCATTTGATTTGATTATTTCTACTTCATTATCCTTTGGTAGTACTAGGTTATCACTGATTAATTTCTTGGTTTTTAATGATTCTTGTAGGATTGGGTGGTTTAAGAACCTTTTTTGGGTTATTATTACTTGTGATATAAAATAAAGCAGTCTTAAATTATACCCGGTATTACTCATCTCAATAAGTGACCAGCCTGTATAAAATGCATTAGGTAAGTCTTTTATCTGTAAATATGCAAATATTATTACTTTTAGGATTGATTCTGTATCTGATGAATCTGTACTTAGTTTTACTGCTGTAGTATACTTATCTATAGATTCATTTACTTTATTATTTCTGTACAGATAATCACCGTATATTAAATACGAAATGTGTGTATTATTATGTATATTAAGCATATTTAGTATATCTGATTCTGTTTTAGTTGTATCTAATAGAACTGTGTACATATCTCTTATAACGGCAGGTGTATCTGGTTTATTTAATACTTCTTTAACACCCACTTTATTATCCTCTGAAAGCATTCTTTCAATCTCTTCCCTAGTAGTATTCATAAAAATAAAAAGTACTGTAACTAACAGTATAAGAATACATGCACCAATGAATAGTCATAAAATCAATAATTAACGTATTATACACAATATACAGTATAAGTATAACACAGTATATGTATAGTAGAATCAGATGTATATAAGTAGTAATAATATATAGTAGTATAGTATACAGTATATGTATATAAGTAGTACTATGAGTGTGTCTGTATTATACTGTAGTGTACAGTATATGTATAAGTATAATACAGTATACAGTAGTATTACTATGAATATGTTCAGATGTGATGTACTGTGGTATGCTGTGTATAAGTAGTATGTGTATCTGAGTTATACTTATACTGTACTCGTACTAATATGCTTATACTTCTGCTTCTACTATACTTATACTGTGGTATTACTGGTATAATATTGAATTCTCATTGATATAATAGATTTATTATCTTAAACCTCATTGGGTGTATATTGCATGATACTTGTTCTATATTAATATGCATATTCTGGTATATTTTGAAATTCTAATTATTATTATATCTTATACCAATAGAATTTTAGGTTGAGTGAATGATTCTTTAAGATAATGCTTTATCTATTCTGTGACGTACTCCCACTAACCTACCTTCAAGTTCTCCCATAAAATTACTCTTTGCAGTACTTGTCTTTAATGTATCTTCTGTATTACTGCATTTACTTGTAGTATCACTCGGAGTAGTAGAAAGTTTATTTGGGATTATACCACCCATGGGCATTGGTGGAGGAGGTGGAGGTGGTAATAATGTGGTATGATTAGGTGTTTCTATTATAATGTTATTACGTAATGGATTATTAATAATTTCATCTGAATTAGGAGTACTTATATGCTTAGACTTATGATTACTTATATGCTTAATAATTGGTTCTTTTATGGGTATGTTCTGTGCTGTATCTGTGTATGGTACAGAAGTATCTTTCTTATTCTTGCTCTCTTCTAATTCATTCTTATTAGATGTATTCTCATTTACTTCTGTGTTATTACTCATTCTTATGGTTTCTATTGCAGTAAGCCTGTCTTTAATAATACTCTCTAGTTCTATAAGCTTATTATACTGTAATACTATTATGTACAGTGATATAAACGTAGGCACTAGAAGTATTAAATAACTAACTTTATGTGCCATTGGTATCTTATCGGGTTTAATTAGACTCACCATTCTTAAAAAAATGTTTTTATTCTTATCTATAACCAAAGGATAACCCGATATAACCCTATATTTATAATATACGTATATAACCCTGATAATAGTATTAATCGGGCTTATTATTATTAGGTATAACCCGATATAACCCTAAATACCTATTTTATAATTAATATACACATATCATAACCAGGAATTCTCTTTAAATTTCTCTTCTTTAGAAATTCTTTTTTTATTTTTTTATTTTTTTATTTTCTATTTATAGTTTTAATGCGGTCCTTATTTTATTAGGTTAAGATTTAATAGTAATTGTGGTATAAGTTATACACAGATAGACTTACCATATAAGGAAATAATAAATATTTAAAGTATAAATATAGAAATGTAAATTTAAAATTTTATTAATCAAGAGACTTTAAAGCCAGAAAATAAATTAATTTATCAGATATATAAAATAACCCGAAGTATAGAATGACTTAGTATACGTATACTTATATTCATTAATATTCGGGTTATAGGGGTATTACTAATTGAATTATTCCCGTAATACTCCTTATTTAAACAGGGGAAGAGTAAATTATTGAATGTATCTGGTTATACTTCTACTTACTGTATGGTTTAATGCCATATCCTGTGGTATCTAATTATAATATATGTATAATTAATGAATTCATCAGAAATTTATTTAAATTTGATATAATTAAATTTTATAACGGATTTTTAAAGTATAAATATTGAAAATTTTTATAACTGTCAAATGGTAAACACAGAAACAATCACACAAACAGCAACACAAACAATAAACTCCATAAGAGAAAGTATCTCTAAAATATCACTAGACAGTATTAAAGATATAATATATGCATCTACTGATGAACAGATTTATTTAAGAAACAAATTTATATTAATTGGTATAACAGTAATTACAGTAATTATGGTCATATGGGTATACCGCATAACCCGAAACAAATTTAAATTAGCAAAGGCAAAAGCAGATAAAGAAGAAGCAAATGCAAGAAGGCATGCAGAAGCAATAAGAATGACAAAAAGTAAATTACCAACAATTAAAGAAGAGGATGAAACCGATTTGTCAAGTGATGACTACTTATCAGCAGATGAAGAATTATCAGCAGATGACTACTTATCAGCAGATGAAGAATTAACAGCAGATGAAGAATTAACAGCAGAACAACAAGCAAAAATACAAGCAGAAAAAACAGCAAAAAGACAAGCGCGTAGTAAAGCAAGAAAAACTGCAAAGAGAATAGAAAAGAAACAGAAAGAAGCAGAAAAAGAAAGAGACGGAAAAAAGGCAAAAAGAGAAAGACTGAGACAGAATAATTTAAATAAAAATTAATTATACCCCTGATATATCACCATCACATATACATTAACTTATGATTATATGACGATCGGAGTCATATACCACCACATATAAGTAGTGAACATAAACCATCAATGATGATCGGAATATATGATGTACTTAAGATTATATAACGATCGGAGTATATATCAGTTTATATACAGAAGTGAACATGAACCATTAATGACGATCGGAGTATATACCAGTTCATATATCACTGATTGTACTTATGGGTATATGACGATCGGAGTATATACCAGTACATTACCACTTATGATTATATGACGATCGGAGTATATGGTTAACTTATGATTATATAACGATCGGAGTCATATACCAGTACATATACAATGGTTCTACCAATGGGAAAGGATCGGAGACATATAACTCCGATCGTCATATACATTAATAAGTTACCTTCTGGTTATGCACATATGGAGTATTACTTATTCATATGTATAATATATATATTATATGCATATTAAAGTACTTTGATTAATTATATTAATTATATTAATAACGGTTATTTCCTAATATAGAAATTAAAACATTTAGTAATATATACAGTATTTATTAATCTAAATATGTCCTAATGATTTAGATATGTCCTTCTGTGATACCATCTGAATAGTATTCTTACCATTCACTTTTGTAATAACAGCACACGTAATCACATGTGGTAATATTCTCTTTCCTTCACTTGCTGTGGTAATCCCTTTAAATGCCAATTCAATCCCATTACTAAGTGAATTACTTGGTTTATGCTCATCTAATACTGTAAGGATGGCTTTATCACCATCACCAAATGCATGTGCTGTATAATCAGTGAGTGTACCACTGGGATCGACTGAGTATAAAGAATACTCATCCTTTGCATTCCATCCAGCGAACATGAATGATACACCAAATGGTCGCATACCACCACCTTGTGTATACTTCTGCATGGTCTTACATAATGCCATGGATATCTGCTGTGGTGACATATTCTGTTCATATTTCATTAAGTACTCCTGTGCTACCACTCTGGCATAATTAACCAGTAAGTTACTGTCTGCATATAATCCACTGACTATTACTACTGTATTATCATTTATTTGGTATATCTTCTCATCCTGTGTTAAGGTGAGTGAATCATCAATTGCCTTACCAAGTAAAACAATCCCATCTGTACACTTTATTCCTATGGCAGGACCAGCTGATGAGATACTTTTTATTGCATATTCTACTTGATGGATCCTTCCCTCCTCTGAGAATGTATTTGTGTGTTTATCCATGTCATCCATTATAAATAAAAAAAACAATTTATTATATATTATACTTATATTGAAATTATAACAGAATTTCGGGTTATATCGGGTTATTATAATAGAATTTATTACACATAGTATAATAAATTATGTACAGTATGGATTATAATAAAATTTATTACACATAGTATAATAAATTATATGTAGTTTATAAATTAGTCTATGGTTATATCAGTGGATTTATTATGTGTTGGGTCTCTATAGACTCAGTATCTTATGATACGTATATGTATTAAGTCATTTTCTCTCTTTTATATGCCGGTAAATTTAACCCGCCTTTTTATATTTATTTTTTCTCGTATATTTGCCTTTATGCAGTACCACGTCTTCAGTCACCCGTACATTTTAATTGAAGATTCCACAGGCAGGCACCGGCCCTTTCACAGGGAATACAAAAGGGACAGTAAAGACACGATGATACCAGAAATAAATTTATCACAGCAGACACTTCCAAAGAAGCAGCGGTCTGTGAAGAAGCCAGGACTTTGTGAGCTATGTGTAATAAAATATGCAGATTATGACCAGCACATTACCACTGAGAAGCACTTAAAGGCAGAAGATCGTGTGGAGTATGGGGAATTAGAAATTATTGCAGAATCACTGAGGGTGAAAGGGGAGAGGAGAAAACCAAGGAAACGGTTATTTATATAATAAATATAAGGATATGAAAATATAAAAATATTTAACGGATTTTGAATTTTATATCCTAAAAAGGAAATACAGTTATTAATAAATTTTATTAAAAATAAAAATAACTGTTTTAACAAGGTTTAAATAAATTAAAAATTTTACACCCTGCAGAATAAGTCATGTATAATATTATTTATAACACATATAGTAATAAGTCATGCATAGTATACTATTAATTATTTATAACACATATAGTAATAAGTCATGTATAGTATACTATTAATTATTTATAACACATATAGTAATAAGTTATGTATAGTATATTATTAATTATTTATAACACATATAGTAATAAGTTATGTATAGTATACTATTAATTATTTATAACACATATAGTAATAAGTTATGTATAGTATATTATTAATTATTTATAACACATATAGTAATAAGTTATGTATAATATAATATTAATTATTTATAACACATATAGTAATAAGTCATGTATAGTATACTATTAATTATTTATAACACATATAGTAATAAGTTATGCATAATATTTACAGTGGTTTATTCATCCGTTGTATTATAGACTAAGAGATTATCCCTACTAGAATATGCTTAGTGACTGATTTATTCTCACTGTTCTTACAATATATTTGTACAGGTACATCAACAGAAGAATATCCCGATCCGTTTATGGATATTCCATCGATTTCTTCATCTTTTATTTTATCAACTGCCTGCCATTCTGTACACCAGTAGATTAATCCTGTACCTGTGAATAAGTTAACTGTACACTTTTTATTCAGTATAATATCTCCTTCTATGTGTATACACCGAGTGAATACTTCTGGTGTACTGTCTTGTTCTTCATTATGTGTACTGCTGTTGAATATACTGTCTGATGAACTGCTTATATCCTGAATATCCTGTGTGTCTGTTAAGTTATGTGTGGAATCATCTTCATTTTTTATACTTGGTGATTCTTCTGATTTATTTGCTTCACCGTATGGGATTGTACACATTTCTACTTTTGCATTCTTTTTGGTTTTTATGGAAACCGTTATTTCACATTTATTCTCACTTTTGTACCTGAAAATAAAAGGAGTACTGCTTATTAAAACTTCCTGATCAAAGGATATTTCATTTGGTACGGTTATTTGCATGGAGCATACCACAGGAATATCCGATGCCATAACAAACCCAGAAGAATCCTTTAAGGTTTCTACGAATTTCTTATTTATTTCTTCTCTTTGTAGGGAAATAATCCTGTTCCTCTCCAGGAATGGGATGGTAAGCTTAACAAAGTTCTCTAAGTATAAGTCTTTTGTTCCGAATATGAATATGTGCAGGACTCCCTCTAAAATTTGTACTGCTGCTGTCACTCCCTGGTACTCTTCTGATAATAAGATTCTTTCAATTAAGAGGGAATCTTCTTCACTGTAATAACTTAACATCTGCACGTACTGTCCTGAAATATGTGCCATGGAACTGTTCCTGATATTTTCTGTAAGTGGGATATCTTCCATGAGCGTAAAACATCCGAGAATTGCCGATCGTAAGAGTGAATTATTGAATATTTCAGAGATCTCCTTCTGTGTATACGGTAAGTTAATGACAAAATCAATATTCTGATCTGGTCTGGTTAAGTTTTGCTGTATCTCTTTAAAATGCGATTCAATTATGCTTACTTCTGATGGATTATTCTCTGGTATTGATTGTACACACCCATCTGAAATGTACTTCTCCTTTAGCGTATCCTTTACAGAAATTTGTGAGTGTGTTTTACTACTCTTCTGTGACTCATTCCGGGTTATTTCTGGTTTTATCTTGAACATATCCTTGGTCTTCTTGGCTTGTTTAACAGAATAATCCAAGAACTTGAACAGTTTTACAGATCCAAGCACTTTCATTTCCTGTCTCTCTAATTTCTTTGCTAGCTTTTTTATTCTGAACTGTCCTAAATAGAATGCTTCTGTGGTATTAACGTACTGTAATACTGTTATACCTCCAGTAGTCTCCTTTTTAAATGCAATAAATTGGGGTTCTTCTGGATCTGTCCTTTGGTAAATAACTAATTCATCCACTATTATCCTAATGAACTCGTATATTTGATTAGCAATGATAATGTTAATTAAATCCACTCCTACACCGAGTGATTCTACTACTTGGATCGATTCATAATCACTAATTACATCTGAGAATATTTCGATACTCTCCCTGCTGAATAATTCTGTTATAATACTGTGCTTATTAATTAACTCAATCTCTGCCCTTTCTAATACGGTGTTTGATGTATTTACAGTACTCTTTGTTCTTCTGAATATGATATTCTCCCATTTCTTGACTATCCCGAAATCCAGACTGAATAAATTCTGTACTTCTCTAGCTTGATGCATTGGTCCTTCAATACTGCCACCTTCCCATGGGTAGTACGTATACAGAATTGTTTTTGCTCTGTACACTACCATTGGTAAGTAGTAATAGTACCAATTCGGGAATATGTACATTTTAGAAATGTACTGACACAGTCTCTTTATTAAATGACTGAGTGTATTCGTAAAGAATGCCGAATCATTCTTTGAGAATGATGCTTCCACTGAGAAATTAAACCCAGGATTCTTTATGAATGTAATTTCAAACCGTGTAGAATAATTATTTGCAGGCATTCTTAATAAAAGGTCTCCTTTGAATGGCTGTAACTTAACCATAATTGGGATTGAGTATCCTTTGATTAAATCTGCATCTATAAATATACAATTATCATTTGCGGTGTAATCCATACTTATCAGTAAGTATACTTGTTTAAAGTATGCTGGCTTATTCTGGCTTAATTCTTTCTTATTAAGTAATTCTTCAATTTCATCCTCAGAGAGTGCTCGAATACTTTTTATATACGGTGCTTCACTCCCAAATGAAATATCCTTAAATCGGACTCTTTTCAAGATACCTGTTGCAAATGCCATAGACATCTTCTTTATAAGTGTAGATTTAACCTTCTCATAGAATGTGCTTGATTTAGTCAGTTCATAGAAGAATCTTTGTAATGAAACATTCAACCATGCCAGGTCTGTACACTCTTTTGTTGCAATACTCAGAAGACTTGCTAATTCATTTGGTGGGTCTGTGAACAAGTCTTTATGGTACGTATCTGGGTATTTCTTTTTTACAACAATCTTTCTAAGCCCAAATGCAATAAAAGACATTTGAAGGAATAGAAGAGTAAGAATACCAACAAACACTCCTGTAATAAACCCTTTATACTCTTCTGTCATAAAAATAAAAAATAACCCAAATTATAAAAAGCAGTAAAACAGGATAAATAGGGTTAAGTAAGGTTAAGTAAGGATAGATAGGGTTAAGTAAGTATAAGTAAGGATAGATAGGGTTAAGTAAGTATAAGTAAGGATAGATAGGGTTAAGTAAGTATAAATATATAATATATGTATTAATAAGGTGTATATTATTATACAGTGATAAGTAATCATATATTGATAAGTAGTCATATAAGCATATGCTAGTAGTATACACTGATAGATGTATATGCCTACTGTATATGTCTACTGATATACTAATAGGCTGTATATATACTGATATATACTAATAGGCTATACATACTGGTGTATACGTGTATATGTGTATATATCTTCTGATATACTGTATGTATATGCACTGGTGTATACTGTATGTCTTATGTATATATCTGATATACCGTATGTCTTATGTGTATGTCTTATGTGTATTATTATGTATATGTACTGATATACTGTACATGTCTACTAATATACTGTATATGTGTATGTACTTGTCCTCTCTTGTATACACTAATAGACTGTCTTATCTTCTTCTCTTCTTATTTTCTCTTCTTCTCTTCTTATCTTCTTCTCTTCTTCTTATCTTCTTCTGTTATTTTCTATTTAAGAGTGTCTTATACTTATTCTGTATATACATTGGTTGTTTTATCAGGTACTCTGCCATTCTTTTTTTTAATGTAGGTGATTCATTAAGGATTATCATAAAATGGTCTTCATCTATTGATAATAATATTTCTGTTACTGATATACCGATACTCTCTAATAGAATAATTAACTCATTTTGATTATTTTTGAATAATCTGTTCCACTCTCTTTTTATTAAATTTACCAAGAATGGTTTCATATTAGAGAATAATTTAAGTGAATTTCTAACGGTTTCCATAAACAGAATGGGTAATACTTCCATTTTAGACATTTCTTCAATTGCCACTGAAAGTATCCTATCCGTGAATATTTCTGGTTTTGTAAAGCATAGTTGAATAATTCTATTTCCTGTGTCTGTGTCTAATTTATGTGCATATATGAATATATCCTCTGGTTTCTTAATTATCCTTGTGAATAAGCTTAGTGATACGTCATCTACTAAATACTTCTCCATTAATTTATATTTCTGTACATCCTTTAAATACGGCATGACTGTAAATACGAATGATGTCGTGGTATCTTCTGTGACTAATTCAGAGAGGACTTCTTTTACTGTATCAGAAGGTTGTTTTGCTTTAAATAAGCCTATACACACTTTACTGAGCATATCTGCATCTATTTCATGTGATGGGATTATGAAATTAATTATTTCTGAATCTGTCCCATTACTTAATTCTGATGCAAGTGCTGATATAAGGTTACTTAACCGCTTCTCTTTTTTTTGTGAATTTACTGGTTTTCTTTTCTTATCCTTCATCTCTGATTTAATCTCTGCCATCATCTTAAATGCATAATTCAGTAGAACTTTGTTTTTCTCTGCTAATAATAATACTTCTTCACACCCTAACCCAATCTCTGGTATTATACTTAAGAAACATTCTAAATTCTCCCTTATAAAATGAATACTTTTTGTTCTTGATCCTGTCTTAATGTACTCTATAACTGTACTTACTATCTTATCCCTATGAATCAGTCGTGTCTTAATGATTATATCTAAAGTTTTAAATACTGAACTACTCTTATACAGTCTGCTTAATAATCCATTTATATCTATCTCTGGGAAATCAACTAGTGCTATTAAATCATTTGATGATTCCTTCCTTATAAATTCCTTTTGTAATGCATCATATACAGGTTTGTTATTCAAATACAGTGATAATAAGATTACTTTTGATAGATTCTTTAAATACTTCAGTATAATAGGAATGTGTTCCTCTGATAATAATGGTGTAACTATCCCTACTTGTCCCTTTACATCCTTATCACTTAATTTTGTCAGATTACATAAGATTTCTTCAATTACATCTTGTGATACATTCTGTTGTGTTTTTGTTTCTGTCCTTGGATCATTTATTTCTTCTTGTAAATACGTATCAACCTGTCTCTCCATATCAGCCGTACTTGTCCTTATAAGTGTCTCTATCACTAAATTAATCAATATCTCAATCCTGTTCTCCTCTGATTTCTCTTCTTTATATATCGTATACGTAGAATTATCTATCATACTACTCCACTCTTCTCCTGCTATGGTTTTAGTATGTACTTTTAACCTTCTGAATACATCTTCAAACTC
Organism: Nematocida ironsii; assembly: GCA_001642415.1. Classification (NCBI taxonomy): domain Eukaryota; kingdom Fungi; phylum Microsporidia; genus Nematocida; species Nematocida ironsii. The sequence goes on from LTDK01000173.1 coordinate 149,891, forward strand.
CATCCTGTCCCTCTCCGTCTCTGGTATGTTAATTATCTGTTCTTTTAATAGTAATATATACACTATACAGTAATAATAGTTATTTTTACTAGTCCCCCTTATTAATTCCTTAATATCCTGTATACACCCAGGATATTCTATGGATTTACCAGAAATTCTGTTCATTAACTCTTCCATTTAAAATTATTTTAAAAAGTTTTACTATTTATGAATATTTCTGTCAGGAAGGCATTTATTCTCTCATCTACTAGGATTCTTTTTAATATATTCGGGATGACAATCGCATGGTCAGTGATTTCAATGGGATTGGATATTTTATGTGGTAAATTAAACCTGTCCATACCTAGGGATTATTTATACTTTATGAATGGGTATACACCACGTACGTATCATAAATTATTAATTATAACTCAGGAGATGTACGTGTTTGAACTGATTCTATCAGTGACTGGGATTACATCACAGTCATTTATTACATCACTTATGCAGATTGGGTCACGTGTGTTTATATCCAGATGTGCATGCACTAATAATAATTTAATTATAACAGGGATTATGATGATCGTATGGGGAGTATCTGATTTAATACGGTTTTTATATTATGCGTGTCCTATACTTAAGAAACCTCGTTATTTAGCATCTTTAATTCTTTATCCAATTGGTATATTTTGTGAAGTATTCTTAATGGTTTACATGAGGAGTACGCTTACTTTAATTGGTTTAATTACTTATATTCCTGGATTTGTTTATTTATATGGTCGTATACGGCAGAAGAAGAAGTCAGCAGATAGATTATCAGGGTAGTAATATTTATGATTCATTAAATTTCGGGTTATATCGGGTTATTATTTGTTTATTTATGATACAATGCGTATTTAATTTTATTAATTATTATTTATAATTCATTATGTATTTAATTTTGTATTAATTAATATCACTTTTATATACACAATGTGTTATAATAAATAATAAATAATTTATATAAGACTTAATACACAATGTGTTATAATAAATGTTAGATATAACTTACTTATCTTTACTTATTATACAGTGTACAGTATATATTATTATTTATTACACATAGTACAGTATATATTACTTATTACACATAGTACAGTATATTATTATTTATTACACATAGTACAGTATATATTACTTATTACGTATAGTGTACTATATATTATTACTTATTATACAGTGTACAGTATATATTATTTATTACACTATCATTAGTATATTCTATTTATCATTTTATTATTCTATTTATTCTTTTATTATTCTTTTATTATTTTATTCTATTTTTATTATTTATTATTTATTACACATAGTACACTATATATTATTTATTACACTATCATTAGTATATTCTATATTTTTATTATTTATTATTTATTACACTATCATTAGTATATTCTATTTATTACATATTGTATACTATGTTTTATATTATTTATTTTATATTATTTATTATACTATGTATATTATTTATTATTTATTATACTATGTGTATTATATTTTCCTTATTTGTAAATAATAAATAAGTTTAGTCTTATCTTATTATCTAAATATTTATTTATTTTTTATTTACATAAACAGAATGCAACTGTACATTGGTGGATTAAAGGAATTCTCACAGGAGAAGGAGATAGAAGAGTATCTCTCACAGTATGGTAAGGTACAATCATTAAAAATATACAATTCATATGGATTTGTTACTGTAGATGAAGTAATTGGTAATAAAATACTAGAAGATACTCATGAAATGAATGGTAATAAGATAATTATAGAGACAGCCAAGGGACATAAAGGGAATGTATCAGAATATAACCGTAGGTATATACAGAGGTATAAGAAACCCACTATAAAAAGGGTATCTAGACTAATTATAGAGAATTTACCTAAAAACATTGACTGGTCTGAATTACGCTCATTTATTCTTATGAGTGGTGCTAGACCAACTTATCTTAGGATACTTCCATCTGGTGATGGTTTATTAGAATTCATTAACAGGCAGGACAGGGATATAGCATTAGATAGGTTAAATAATCAGAATTTCTATGGTAAGAATATTTGTGCTAGGTTTGGTAGGAAACGGTCGGATATTATATCAGGAGTGAAGAACAATTCTTGTTCTGATGAAATATCTGAAGTAAATTTAGACAAAAAATAAATCAGATACAGTATATATTACACAATTATTATAAAGTATAAGATATAACACATAGTATATAAAATAATGCATACTAAATACTATATAACTGTGCATAACTTATTACACAATGAATAGTAAATAGTATATAACTTATTACACACTGTGCATGACTTATTACACATACTATCACATATTCTATCACACTGTGCATGACTTATTATACATATACTATAACTTATTACACATACTATCACATATTCTATCACACTGTACATAACTTATTATACAACTGTGCATTACTTATTACACATAATGCATGACTTATTACACACAGTGCATGACTTATTACACATACTATCACATATTCTATAACTTATTACATATATACTATAACTTATTACACAATGAATAGTAAATAGTATATAACTGTACATAACTTATTACACAATGTACATAAAATAGTATATAACTGTGCATTACTTATTACACACTGTGCATAACTTATTACACACTGTGCATGACTTATTATACATATACTATAACTTATTACACATACTATCACATATACTATGACTTATTACACATACTATCACATATACTATAACTTATTACACATACTATCATATATCTTATTTATTATTTATTCTATTACTTATTATACTATGTGTAATAAGTATTATGCTATTAGCTCCTTTATATTTACTTCCTGTGGCTTTATATAATTACTTATTATACCCATCCTGTCTAATACTATATCTACTGTATACAGTATAATACTTAATGGATACTTTAATATATCCTGTATACTGGGATACATAAGTATAATAATTCTTATAGGGTATAACATAATAAGTAATGTAATCATACCAATTATAATGGATAATAATACTTTAGCTGTATAAATAATGGATTCTGATGATACCCTTATGGATTCAATGGGTCTAACCCTGATAAGAGAATAAAACGTAGGAATAATGCATAATGCAGTAATTAATGATAATAATACATTAATTAAAATTTTTATATCAGTAAAAAATATTTTAAAAATAAAAAAAATAACGGTCATCCAATCAATAAATCCATAAATAACGGAATTAATTAATGAATAATTTTGAGTTACTTGTAATCCTGATAATCCTAATAATACCCATGATTTTATACCTGTAAGTACAGGACTTATCATACTATGCATAATATTTGGTAGTGTATACCCTATTATAACAGAACCTAACCATACAGAAATAAACCCAAATATGATTAAGCAACAGGACCTTAACCCAGCCATGAATATTTCATACTTCCCGTATATAAATATACTTTTAAGTGCTCCTGTGGGCTTAATTGATACATTATACTGCTTATTATTAGTATCAAGCGTATCTTCTCTTATAAATCCGTATACGGATGATTCATCTGGGTAATTAAAGGCTTTCTCTAAGCCTACTGTACTTACTGCTTTATTTATTACTTCTCCTGATAATAGTGCAGTATTTATTACACAATATGTAATAAATAAATGTAGTACTGTAAAAATTAAAATAAAAAAAATGCCAATTTCTACATTTTTCATAAATGAATTATTTCTTACTAAGTCAATGGAAGACAAATTTAAATTTTTATAAAAATTGTAAATTGCTTCATTAACTGATGAAATATTCGGGTTATTACCCTTCTGGAATATATCCAGCCATATCATGGCTACATTAAATACTACACCAATACTGGCTGCTGCAACACTAATTAATGCACTGTTTGCGAAAATACTTGGTATACTATTACTGAATATGCCTATATCTGTTTTGACTACTTCTGTGACTACTTCTGTGATGCTCATAAAAAATTTGCAAAAAAATCAGAAATATATATATTATATTACTTATTACATAATGTATAATAAATAATGTATAGCAGATAATATAATATATAATACACTATGTGTAATAAGTAATATAATATATAATACACTATGTGTAATAAGTAATATATAATATACAATGTGTAATAAGTAATATAATATATAATATACTATGTGTAATAAGTAATATATAGGGGTATAAAATACACCAATCAGAAAATTATGAAATTAAATAAAAAGGGCACCCAGCCCAGATAATATACGATCTACATAAATTATCTCAGAGACACTAAAGTTATACTAAATACTCTACAGTAAAGACAATGCGTAAATATAGATATATACATCATTCATCAGTGAATTTATATCTGTAACATACAGAATTATTCCATCAGAGTAGTATTATAATCATAATTATTGGAGAATTGCTGTACTGTGATGTATATTAATATTATACTCTTTCGGATATAATATGAACAAACTGTAAACTCTGCATAGAATATTTCTGATTTCTAATGCATTTTTACTGTTTAAGTATATGCTCATTACTAAACTAGTAAATTATACAGAGTTGGTCTACCATCACAATATAATCACATAAAATATGAAATACCTTATGTATTTATAGACAAATATTTACTAAATATGGAGTAATTGCTAATTAAGGTATAATTAGCCTATAAATAGTGTAATACATAGGTCTAGAACCATCTACTTATAATTAAATATTTATTAATATACTATAATAAGGAAAGTGAATAATTAATAATTTATTATACGTACACAGAATAAATAATATAAAAAAATAAATATACATATTAGAAACAAAAGAGGAAATAAGAAAATAAGAAAAGAGAGAAAATAGAAGATAAGGAGAAGGAGAATATACTGAATGAACAAATGAATGAATAAGGAGAAGGGAGTATTAAATGAACAAATGAGTGAATAAGTAAATAAGGAGAGTATTGAATGAATAAGGAGATAAGTATGTAAAGCACTAAATACGGGGAGGAACACTGAGTATGTATTAAATGAAATATGAATATATCAGATGAAAGATAGGTTTATTTAATATCTACTCTTTTTCTAAGCTGTAATTTTCGATCAATAATGCCGTATTTTATAATAACAATACAGCAGCACAGTAATCCAAAAGTAGAAGACGCATGGAATAGTGATCTAAAGTCTTTAAAGTATCGAATAATGGCAATGCTAAGTAAAGAAGAGGCTAAAATGGATATTCCATTATAAAAACCACTGTAAAATGTTTGTGCCATTGCTTTACTGTCATTATCAGCAAGTTCATCAACAATATTAACGGCACTGAACACAAGACAGGAAGAACTGATCCCTTTGAACATTTCATTAATAGTTGCAAATAATATTGGATACGTCTTTGAAAGGAATGCGTAATTAAAGTCTCTCATTGTGGCTGCCATTAAAGAAAAAAGGAGTAGCCAGTGGTATCCGAAGAATTTCAGAAGATGCTTACTGTAATAAAGTATGCACATCTCACTGAATGTTCTAATGCAAAGAATAGATGTAACCTTGGAAAATTCCACTCCAAAGTACACTGATAAATACGTCACTAAATAATGAGAAGAAATACCTCTGGTTATACCAATTGAAGTAATCACAAAAATAAGAAATAAAAAGTCGCCATTCCTTAATAAACTCTTTGGTTTTTTTGTACTCTCGGATTTATCCAACTTACTTACATCTTTGGTTCCAGTGGTTTTCTCTGATGTAGATGCTTTTTTCTTGTATAAAGTGCTGGAAATGTCTGTTTTTTCTTCTAGTGAAAAGTGCACAATTCCGACAAAGCAAAGGGCACTTATCACCACGACCACAATAAGAACTACAAATAGACCCAATGGAACCTCTTTAGAAGATGATGCACATGGATTGCTAACAAGTGTCTTGTACAGATAGGAAATAACCATACCAGCAATTGCATGACCAATAGATGCCCATAGTCTAATCCTTGTGAATATTTCTTTTCTCTCACATACTTCCATTCCCTTGTACTCCTTCTCCATGTGGTTTAAAACCAGAACATCATACAGTGGGAAAATTGCAGAAAGAATAATCACATAGAGTGCAAATATTCCATATATAACTAACATTGAACGAGAATCACTGCTCAGTAGACGAACCACTAAAAACAAACTGTATATAGCAGCAGAGGCTAAAGACAGTCCAATTGTTGCTTTTTTAGTTGCTTTGTTTCTCTCTGCAAATGGCCCAATTATAGTATTTGCTATATAAAACACAGACATACACCCAAAGTATCCATAATCACATATTGCTAAGTCTAACTGACTATTAAAGAAGTGAAGAGAATATGTGTGCGTGGAATATATTGAAATATTCAAGACTAAATATCCTATCTTAAAGTCCCAGTGTGAGTTAGGAGACAGCTCCTTTGAAAGGATAGAAATAACCGGTAATTTTTCCCAGACAAAAATACTCCCGCATATAAAATACACAAGAATATAATGCTGTGCCATAGTACCCAGTCTTGTAATAATACTGTCTTTAACCAGCCTAGATACCATCATGTACATAGCTGAAAATATGAATACTCCACCAAATATTTTATGTGTCCTGTTGAGAATTTTTCTGTTGGTCATAAGAATGGCCGCTAGAATGATTAAAGACATAATGGCATAATTACACGGCATAAACATCTGCTCAATTATTGCGCTTTTCCCAAGTGTTAGCTTGTTTTTTAAAGCCATGCACACGGAGTATCCAGCACCAGCTGGAAATAAAAGAAGATGTGCTCCACTTCTGTCCTTTCTTGGCATAATGAAATGAGAAATAATATTTTTTAGCGATTAATAAATAAGGCAGAAATATTCAAATAAACAGAAATTTAAAATTAAGAATTACAGAATTCCAGAGTTTGTGGGTTACGCCTATAAATCATAGAATATTCACAGTAGAAACTGAGTGGTTTTTATGACCAAATATTATACAAAATGTATAATAAAATTGAAAATACTTGGAAGTATAAACAAGTAGAAAGGAATAAAAAGAAGAAAATATACCAATAAATACAGGATTAGATAAATTTGTATTCTTTGGTTTTTATTCTTGGATGTTTTTTGTTTAACTGTAAGATACGAGAAAAATAGAAAAAATAGAAAAAATGAATATTTTATAAGAGTTCCTTTGGGATTATGCTTTTATGCTGTGCTGCAAGCATTTGATAGCTTGATTGCTTCTGTTCTATTCTTTTAAGAAGTTTTTTGATTTTACTCTCTTCTAACTCAATTCTTCTTTGGAAGTCTTCGCTGATACTGCTGCTCTTTTTTGTAAGAATATCAACTATCATCTTATTCCTGTGGTATGTCTCATAATACTTGTCAGTCACTTCGATTAAATCAACTAAATGCTGTGATATTAAAAGGTCTCGCAGTATTTTAATGTCACTCTCTGCTCTCGTAGAAGATACTCCGTATGCATACGGTCTGTTTGGTGAGGAGTACCCGAGGGGCATAAAATTAATCTCTACGACTTTCTTGCACTCATCAACATACATAGAGTCAAATAGTTGCACTTTGTTGGATATCAGTGTAGAGAATATGCGCTCTTTCATTTCTTTATACTGCTCGTCTGAAAGCATGTCTGCTTTTCCTATGATTGGAATGACATTCACTATTTGGCCCATTTCATACATAGAAGTTATGTCTATCTCCCGCATATTAGTGGTGGGACTAAGCATATAAAGACATGCATGTATTCTCTTGTCATTGTCTAGAATACCGCTGTCTTCTTCCATGTGGTACTCTTCATACCTATTCATAATTAAATTCTTAGCAGGCACCCAGTCAAATGAATTATAGACTGAGTCTCCAATCCCTCCAATCTCATAGACTGTAAGATTCATTCGAATTCCGTTCTCACTTATGGTGTACCTAGACGCGGAAATGCTTGTGTTATTCTTCTCTAAATTAATACTGTGCGTGCCTGTTAGCTGTGCTAGTGGGTTGGCAGTGCCTGCCATGTCGCACACTTCATGCAATAGGTCATCGCACCAGTTGGCCTGGGGTGCCTCGCCAAGACAGAATATATTCTTAATTAGAGAACTCTTGCCCGAATAACTCTCTCCCATTACTATTATGTTGTAATTGATTGGTTTCTGCTCTATTGACCTAATTATCTGCTTAGGTAAAGTATTTAATAGCTGCCCTGAGTTGTTCATTCTACGTGTATTTGTATGTGTATACACATAGACTAAATAATGAAATTGTTGTCAGGCAGAGTAAACAGAAAGAAAATGCCTTTTTGTTCTTTGATCTTCTTATAAGCACAGAAAGCTTCTTGCTCGCTTTTTTTAGTGTTACTTCTGTCTGGTTAATTTTTCTTTGGATCTTTGCAAGTATTTCCCCCTGCGCAGATACAACAGAATTTATCTCAGAAAGTTCAACTGTTGCTTCCCTCAGGGATTTAATTGATCCATGTAATAGTATGTCATGCTCTACCCTCTCCTCTTTCTCTAGATACGTCTGTGTTTGCATTGCACAGTTTGTTTTAGCGTGTTTTATAGCAGTAGACTTTGTTACAGTGGGGTGTAGCACATACGTGCATAAAAACACAAACACACGCTAGCCAAAAGAAACAGATTGTTTTAAACTAAGCGGCACTGTAATCTGTATACTAGAGCATATAACAAACTTAAATACTAAGAATACTAAATAAAGAGACTTTAAGCTGTTCTTGTAGTAAAAATATAAATCATCAGAAACACACTATTATAACAAGGCAAAGCTAACCCGAAATTTATTCTTCATGTATTAGCCAGTCTTGTTGCATGCAATTCTCAATTTATCTGCATCTTCATGAGTTGCCAGTTTTATTTTGTACAGTAAAGTACTAGAAGGATCAACAAAGGCAAGTTCCTTGCGAGACTTGTCCGACTGAATCGATGACTTATTAAGAGAGACAGAAAGCATTTCGGTTTCCTTTTTCTTCTTATTATTATCATATACAACAATATTCCTTTCCCCATCAATCACTCGCACTACTACCCGATGAAATCCAAGATCCTCAAATCGCGTTGTTTTTCTGGCGAACACTTTACATGTCAGGTCAAATAAAACTTCTGTAGAAGTCGATGAAGCACTACTACTCTGAACACTCTTTTCACTTTTAGAATCTTCTTTCTTTTTTGGGGATTCTTCTTTTTTGTGGGTGGTTGTTGGCTCTACTTTCTTGGAGTGCTTGCCTTCTTTTTTATTATTAGCCTCACTTAGATGCTTGGTATCTTCATTACCCGACTTCTCACTAGTACTTAAACTGCTCTTTTTATCTGCTGCATGGCTGTTAGTGTTTGTATTCTTTGCGGCTTTTGCTTCTTCTTTTACTTCTTTTGTAGTTTTTGTTTGCTCCTTTACTTCTTTTACCTTTTTGTGTTCTTTCTCTATGGGTAGGTCTTCTGATTTTTCTGTTATTTCCATCTTTACGCCTTGGGGCTGGTTAATACCCATGTGCTTGGTTTCACTGTTCAACAGTCCGCTGTTCATTGGACTTTCATTATTATTCATGCCAAAAAGACCAGAAGTGTTTCCGCCACCAATGCTTCCAAACAAGTTATTGCTTGCACCATCGTGCTGGCCTAGAATGAACTGGGCCATTTTCATCTGTGACTCATCGGGCTGTGTTGATGCCTGTGCACTTGAACCAAGGCCAGCACGCAGAATATTTGAAATGTCTTTCTTCTGCTCGCTGCTTAGAGGAGTTGTATTCTTAGAGTGCTCGCCACTTCCTACTATGCCTTCTCTATACGTGGTATACTCATTGGATATCTCTGTGAAGTTATATGTATTATCTATTTTGTATGCCTTGCTCACAGACTCAATAAAGGACTGGTTAAGGCCTTTTAATTTCTGTTCTGTGGTATACTGTTTTGCTGCAGGTTTTCCAAATAGGCTTGCTCTTGGCCCAGGGGCACGCTCGTTCCTTCTTTTGGCTCTTAAGATCTTCTTGTTTGGATCAAATCTGATCTCTTCCTCTGCCGATGATGGGCATTCGTCATCAGCGGATTTCCTACATTTCTGCGATATTCTTCTTTTGCTTACTGCCATAAAAAAGAAAATATTCAATTATTTATTCTTTTAAGAATCTCCTCAATCTCTGATTTATACTGGGTGTCCTTCACTACAAAAGCGGATGCATCAACCTTCCTGTGGTTGCACTCAAGTATCTTTAAGCACCACAGCTTCATTTTCTCATTTTCTGTTGTCTTTAAAACGTCTAGTACTATTTCAATTTCAGATGCATCCAGTGCATACGCTGTAAGTGTGCGCAGTGCATTCCACTTTACGCGGATATTTTTATTTTTCAGAAGCAACAGAACGCATGCCTTCTGAGACTCTAGTCCCGTGTAAAAGAGTATGCGGCAGTACTCAATCCGAGTTCCATCAGAGTGCCTATACAGCTTCTCTAGAAACTCTACCATAATCTCTGTGTTAAGGTATACACCATTTATTGGCGCATCCACACCGTTTCCTATGGTTTTTTCTGTTTGTTCTATAATTCCATTGGTGCACTTTTTTTCCTTTATTATAATAGAGACGGGAGAGATAAGTACGGTATTTATATACTGAATCAGAACTTCCCCTTGATCATATAAAACATTCATCCCAGTATACTTTACCAGCAGTCGCAGGAATCGATTAATATCAAATAGATCTGGTACTTTAGCTGCCATTTTCATACCACTAAGATACTCCTGAGGCAGCCTTTCATTTTCTAGCCGCGCCCACATACGGTCTAGAAGGCCTGAAGGACAGGAAAGAAGACACTCTCTAGAAGCACTATGTGCAATTATAAGGATAGGAATCTCTTTAATCTCAGACAAAACCTGAATCATAGAAATAACAAACTGAGTATCTTCATTCCCAATTATCTCAGGGAATATTTTCGATACAAATAGGTCTAGATACCTCATTTGAAAGGTTTTTGTTAGTTCTGCAAGAAAAACAGCATCTCCCCTTTCTCTCTTATAAAGTCCGAAAATACTTCTAATAGCAGACTCCCCTATTAAATGGTCCACACTTGCAGAGCACTTAACCAGCTCGGATAGAAGCACTATCTCTTCTTCCTTCTTTAGCCGAAACATATGTACATTGCTACACACTTTTTCAATTATTTTCAGAAGATATACAGACTTAGTTCCTTCTAAAAACACTTTTATAACCGGATGAAAATCGCATTTATGCGCGTCTTTATAGTTACACACTATAAAAAATATCCCAGGGTGACTGTCTGTGTCTTCTGTGTACAGAATTAAAGTGGAAAGAATCCTCTCCACCGACTCTCTTAAACTATCCGCATATGAAGCATATGCAGTAGATGCACCACCAGTGGATAGAATGGATAAAAACTTTTGTGATCGCCCAAGTATTCTGGAAATTTCCTTTAAGTTGCTTTTTGGCTTCTTTAAGAGTCTGTTAAAGATAGATATCCAGTCTCTATGCATGTTCTCATTTTCCATGTGAAAATCTTTACTAAATTATTTTCCATTATATTTACTACCACTACCAACCATAAAAGAGCCCAGACTAACTCAGAGAAGACAATAACTCAAACTAACCAAAAATAATAAATGAAATTCTATAGATATAATTATACAGGAATTAAAAGGTTTAATATACTCATAAATAATCAGAACCCGATTTTTTCTAAATATAACATGTAAGTTTCTATAATTAATGAATATTTCAAATTGCCCAATATATAACTTAAATCATAAACTTACCCTCTTTATACCTCTAAATTAAAACTGTAATACTTAATAATATAAAGTCTAACTCAAATAAACTAAATAATCTTAATGTTCTTATAATTATAATTGTACATAATGATTATTTATATAAGAATCCTAAAATACCTTATGATAACTCATTCACTTCGGCTGATTCTTTATTTAAATTTCGGAGTTATTTCTCTGATTATTTCTGAGTATTTTAAAAGTTTCTAATGCGTATACATAATCTATTAAATTTAAAAATAAAAATACAAAAAGATAAAATAGTTTATAAACCTTTCATTTAATTTACCTATCAGTAGAGAGGATGCTATAGGACGCTTTGTCAGTAAAGCATAAGAACAAATTAGGAATAAGAAATACCTAGTAAACACACAGAAACAATTATTTATCTTTATAAGAGATAATTATACAGTTAAACTATTAGTAGAGTAATATAGAATGTCAATCACTGATTTATCTGTAATTAACACTATATAATACACAGTATGTAATTTCGGGTTATTATATGAATATGTTAATTTTTAATTCCTACTCCTGTCTAGCTATCTTTACATACGTATTCCATATTAAAGAAGCAGTGCTAATAAATAGCACACGCATCTCTAATGGTACAAATAAGAAATTAATCATCTGTAGAACAGGCCAAATCTTATAACTATCAAATAGTATACTGAAATAATCTATTACGACTTTTCTTAAACTGAACTTTGAACTATCAACTAAACTAGCAACAAATATAAACATAAACGTACCGATGGGAGACCACACTAGTTGGTCAAACAGCATTTTATAAAAAGCTATTTTAACCCTCTGCGGTGTGAGCCCTCTCATCCTGTTGAATTTATCTGTGCTGTAGCTGTCTATGGTAGAGTACATTAAAAAACTTATATTTCCTGTTATGAATCCATACAATCCCATTAAAAGTGGCGTCTTAAAGTAGGATACCATGACTCCCATTATTATCTGGCCTAGAAGGTCTGAAACTGCTAGTATTATTGCTGTTGGCCCTCCCTGTAGTAGAAAGTCTTTAAGTGTGAGCTTATTCGCTTTCTTTTCCTCTCCAATTATTCCTCGTTTGTTTATTTTCATATTGCTTCAAAAAATCCACTTATTTTAGAATATCGGAGTTTTAATTGCTTCACGTTCACTCGAGTGCCCGCAGAGGGATCATTGTACTTTTTAGGCGAAAACCGGTTCTCAACCGGGTAGATAAGTCGCTGGCCGAAGGTCTTTTGCTTTTTATTTAGACTTTCAAATTTTCTATCATTCGCCATTGATACAAACATCATTACAGAAAAAGCTATTTAATAACTAAGATTAATATAAGTATAATCCAGAATAATAAGGTTTAATATACAGAGATATTCTGTGGTACGCAGAAATATACAAGAGCATTCGAGCACATTCAGAGATATACTCGTTAGAAATAAGAAGTAACCGTGCAAATAGTAGTAATAACAGTTAATTTTCATGTTATTTATAATTGTGACAGGAAATTAAGAAATAATCAGAAATATATGTACAATAGCATATTATATTGCGAAGTTGTACTGTAGATAGCGCGGGGTTAGTCTGAAGTATTATAATATCCTGCTGTGGGTGGAGAGGGTAATTCGAGTCTAAACTTTACAATTTATTTATTTAAAATCCGAATATAACCTGGCGCTCCTGAATTATACTGGCTAATACCCATATGGCGTATCATCACATAGACCTGATGAAAGACCCGCTGCCACTCTGGAATATCTAGAATACCCTGAGGCTGCAGCTGCAGCAGCAGATGCTGTATCTGATGCACCAGCAGCATACGCGCCACCACATGCACCATATGCTCTGCTTCCATATGCTGCATGCCTTCTTGCGTTGTGGTATGAACTGTGATATATATGACCATACGGAGTGCCATACGGAGTTAAATATGCAGAACTGTACGCATGCAACCCGGCGTGCTGTCTAAGATACTCTAATGAATGGTATGGGTGCGCATATGGTCCTAGCGGGTGATATCTTGAGCCTCTCCACCCTTCTGTATAATAGTATCCAGATATGTGCGCTGCATATAATATTATGACTAATAATACGTTCATTACGAAAAAAGCCCAGTTTTATTTAAATTCTTTTTCTAGTGATTGTGTGTCTTATTCAGCGAATGAAAGCCCCGTGCAATAAAACACAAAAATGATTTATGTATAAAACACGGCAACCATCTTTATATGTGCTTAGAAACATGCTTCAAACTCGCCTGGTGGGTGGAAAATATTAATTTGTCTTTAAAATTATATGAAACTTCTGATATGCATGAAACACAGCAAGACAGAAAAACACGCACAATGCAAATAACAGTAGAATTGCATACTCGCATAGATATAAAACTCTTTATTTCTCTGCCCTAATCATCATATCTAGCCATTTAAAAGCAAGCATAAACCCATTATTTGGGGTTGAAATAGAGTCTGTCACTACACAGCAATAATTAGCAGAAACTCTTCTTCCATTCTCTCCCTCTCCTACAACTATACCAAGTGTGTTGCACAAATGGTTCAGATACACCTCATCTAGAGCAGGTGCTGGCTCATTTGGATGGCGCATAGACCATACTTTCTTCCACATGTCTGTCTTGTTAAACAGCACAGCAACTGGAAGAGACTTCTTCCCAGACTTCTCCATAGTATAGAATAGCTGTGCATATGTCTTTGCTACTATTGCGTATCTGTCAAAGTCAGTTATGTCTATTAGGAATATTATCCCCTGTGAGTGCATAAAGTACATGCTCCACCCTAGCCTTGCTGCCTCGTGCCCTCCTAAGTCGTTTATTGTCACTTTCATATTTCCTATTTGAAGAGTTTCTTCTCTGACAGACTGAGTCGGTGCTACAGTGTGCACTGTGTCTGTTTTAAGCCTTAGCAGAAGGGTTGTTTTACCTGCATTATCAATCCCTAAAAACAAAATGTGTGTTTCTTTCCCGAATAGTCTCTCAAATATTGCTCTGGGCCCCTTTTCTATTAAATCTAGTAATATCTGTTTACCTTTCTCATAATACTCCATGTTAAACAAAGAAAATTCAAAGACAATTTAAAGAAAAATATGATTAAACAGCTATAATACAACAGAATCAATAAGGTATGACGGACTAATACAGATAACACAATACATTCAATGTGCACCTTATAAATATAGCAATAATATCACACACGTATATTATCTGAAAAAATACACGGTACAACCGATAAATACAGAAAAATACTATAAGAACCCGCTAATATCATATAATACGCCAGAGAACTATATCAAAGAACACAAAAACATGCAAAACATATAAAAATACAAATTATACACTTATTTCACAATAAGAGAATAATTTATAAATTGTTCTTACGAATATACCATATACCACATACATACTCATAGTTCTACTATAGCTCTGAATATTTTTGTAAATATTAACAGTACATCGTAAATTGTGTATGAAAGAGTCTTACACACAAATTAAATTGTTGGATTTAAAGTAGCTTGTGTTATTTTGTGTTATTTCTAGTAATATTTATTATATCTATCCCATTTCTCCTAAACTAGAAATACTCTTTGGTGGAATTGCATTATTCTACTTTTTCAGTTGACTCCACCCGCAGACACTGCCAAGTGGATTCGTGAGGAGTTCAAACTCTTCATCCACCTCTGTTACCATAAAGTAAAAAGTGTCTAAACACTTGAAGTATCTAGTAAGAACAGCATAGTGCATTTCTGAGTTGCATTCTACTTTTGCACAGTCTATTTTTATGTGAATAATCTTTCCGTCTTTTGTCTGGCTGGTTAGTGGCCCTTTAAAATTCACACAAGCATTATTGTTAAAAACAAACTTCCATCCATTTTCTGACATTTCCCATGATATAAGAAAGTTCTTCAATCCTCTTTTTATAGTAATTAATGAGAACGGAGATATAAAATACGTATTTACTCGAATATACCCATCTAATTTGAAATACTTTACCATTTCTTCTTGATCTAATCTGTTTATCAGCGCATTCACTTTCTTCAATAGCGCATTTCCTTCAATGGAATCCATAGATAGCAGAAATAACAATTATTGAATTTATGAATATTTAATTCATAAAAAATTTAATTGGGCGCTAAGCTTCTGAAATGATTGGTTCCTACATTACATATTTCATGTGTGCTATTAATAATATTACCCCTAGGATTATAAATGCACAAAATAATTCTGTGCCCACTCCAAGGAGCATACTCAGTGAGTCTTCTTCATATTCAGGACCTGTCAAAACAGGTATACCTGCAGTAAAAAAAACAATAGAGTTAAATATACATAGCATCACACATAAAACAGCTGGTTTTGCAGGTGTAAGCAAAACCTGTGCACTGCTGAGTATTCCAATTATGTCTGGAATTGTATCGTATAAACTCTCTCTATATTTTATGAAACTAAGCAGAACATTCGGCATAGATCACCATAAGAGAAGCAAAGAAAAGATACCAGAATCAATTGGATTGTCATCCGCTATTTCCTTTGTGCTTTGTATATTTATTCTTTCTTCATTCTTTCCCAGCTACAAGGAGAGCCTTCTCATATTTTCTAATACAATCATTCTGAACACTCTAATGGGGTATGTAGATGATACGGTGGATCTAAGCTGGAGTTGCAAACTACTATTCCCAATTATTGCCACCTTTCCTTTGATTATAACGTATAGTGGAAGTACTTCAATGGTTGTTCCATTTTATGGTGTATACAACTTGGGAAATATTTTCTATGCATTACTAATTTTACTGGGAATATACTTTACAAATGCCATTAATATTCTGAGTGGGATTAATGGAGTAGAGTGTGGTCAAATACTAGTAATTAGTAGTATGATGTGCATTGATAGGTGTATATTCCCAGATGAAAAGAGTACACTAAGCGCACTTCTCTGCCTATCACTATTCACATCTTCATATGGATTATTTATGTGGAATAAGTATCCATCTAAATGCTTTGTTGGTGATGTATTCTGTTACTTCTCAGGATCAGCCCTTCTGTGCATTGGGTTATTCGGCGGATTTATGAAAACTCTTTTTCTGTTTCTTATTCCACAGCTGTTTAATTTTGTGCTAAGTACACCACAGATGTTTAAAATACTCCCATGCCCAAGACACAGAATGCCCTCTGTAAAGCATTTAGATGGGCCAGAAAGTATTACAGCTCTTATTCCCTCAACCATGCAGTGCAAGAAGACTTACATTGCCACAGGATATTTGCGCCAGGCAATAGTAAGAGTATATAAATTCTTCAATCTTGTATCATACACTGAAAATGAAGAGACCGTTGAAATCAGTAATTTTACTATTCTAAATGTTATTTTAGTATGGTGTGGTCCTATTCAAGAGAAAACTCTCTTTTATATATACTCAGCTATCCAGGCCGCAGTATGCACATTTATTATACTAATTAAATTGTACTTTGTTCCAAATGAGTCCAAGTAACCAGTAATAACTAAAAATACTTTAAGCTGTCTATAAACAAGATTAAACAACTGTGCAATATATTTTAAATCCAAAGCATATTCCTGTATGAAATCAAATAAACACTGAATATTTGTGTATTCTTAATAAAAAAGTTATATTTACACCAATTAACTAGTATGTAACCCATTTGACACATTTATTGCACTATTTTCCAATTATATCTCAAATATTTAATCTATTTGTATTATAATTATATCTTTATGACATATTTGCTGTAAAATACTGCTGTGGTAAAGGTCTATTTTTAATTTATATTCACTTAGAAAATATTAGCATTGTAGCTACAGTAGCAATTTAGTTGAATTCTTTTTGGTTTTGTTTCGCATGGTTTTGTTATATTTTCATTATTTCTATCTATTTTGTTTTCACACTTCAATAAATGACAGTATAACATCACACTTAGACTTACATACTCCTAACTGGTCAGTTAATAAATTGAACAGCTTATATATGACTCTGTGAAAACAAATAACCAGTAGTAGCAGAGATTTATACCTCACTGGTCTCCCATAGTTAGATTACTGCTGTCTAATTGCTTTGTGCTATCAGGAGAAAATATCAACTATCAAATATTAATTATGTTTTATGGGGTATCAACACTTTATCACTTTAATACATGCACTATAAATTATAGACAGATAATTTTTGTTTTTATTAAGCAAATGCAAACTATACGAGATATATACGTTATTCCTCTACAAATAATATTTCAACTGGCATTTATTTCACAGATAGTGCAGGGAATAGTCCAAGAACATGAATTTAGACAATTTGAGTCAGATTTAGAGTATAAAAACGGAGTAGTGCTCAGAATAAACCCAGAAGGATCACTGAATTTATTGCGCGGGCATATATTTAATCTAAGAGGATTTATGTATGACAAGCGATACATGGACTTTCACGTATATATTAGATACATATTGGATGCAATCGAAAATAAGAAAGAATCTATTTGTTCTTCTGGAATTCTTTCATTTCATAGATTTGAATCCGGTGATTCTTTTTATATGAAAGAAAAAAAATACATATTCCAATGCCCCGAGAAAGACCATAGTAAAAGTTATTTTACTTCATTAATTAGAATGTTTTCATCTACACATGATAATGCTTCTATAAAAACGAATGGGCCTAATATTTCATTTACTGGATTCCTTCAAGAGAAAACTGTAGAGCCATTTTCATATGACATATTAGCGTCTCTTCTTCTTTTATCTGAAGGAATGCCACTTTCCATATGCATAGAAGGAGATCCTAGAAATGAAAATAAGAAAAGAATAGTTCTAAAGAAAAAAAACATGAATGATGAATACTTCTCTGTTGGCTTAGATATATCTGGCAATAATGCAGAGAATTTATCTAAAGCATACTATACTATAATTAGAGATGTGTTTGATGTATTTACTACTAAGTGCAAAAAAAAGAAGTGTGTATACCATGCATCTTTAGACTCTTTAGTTAATAGTATGCAAAGCTTTGAAGAAGGAGTATTTTTGGACAATGTTGGGTTTTTAATACAATCGTATCTCTATGAGTACTTAAACGCAGACACGGCAATACTGTTTTTTAATGCAGTGTACAATATAATAAGTGAATATCTCCCAGAGAAGGGTACTTCTATTCTTAGCGTACAGGAGACAGCGTGTAAGAGAATATTTGAGAGACTTTTTATTTCTAAAGAATGTACAGAAGATATTAGTTTATTTTCTTATTCTAAATTATTTGAGAACATAAATCTTACTTCAAGCAATTATAACTCTCACATACCATACACTATAGAGAATGAGACAGAAATAAATATATACAATGGGTATAGTCCAGTAATATACTGGAAAAGCTATTTTAAAGAGATATGTCCTTTCAGCAGCATCGGTACTATATCCTATAACTTACTTAGTCTATTCTGCTTCTTACTATATGACCCAGATGATAATGTGTATGCCACTAACCATATGGCTTCAAAAACCAGTATGATTTATAATTTCTTTTCTAAGAACTATATGCCAGAATATCTATCTGAACTCGATATAAAAAATGAATGGATACAGATTATTTCTAGTATATTTAGTGCGCGAAATACACCAAGTTATATCCATCCCCCATTAAATATTTTAAATATCCTATACATTATTTCTATTCTAACAGAAAATTACTCAAGTGAAAGGCATATTTTAGATAGCTTTATGCATGACCTACACAATCCACTGATAAGTACCAAAGATATTTATGCTCGCATAGAAACGTATACAGCCGAAAAAATTATTAGTCTTTGTCCGCCGTGGAATAAAGTGAATGTGCGCATAGAGTGGATGGAAAAGTGTAAAGAAAAAAATGACAAGTTCAATCTTTTTGGGTCTATCTATATAGAATGTGTTAAAGACAATGCTAGTGCTAATTCCGGCATTAAAGACAAAAAAGCACCCTACTCAATTAATACACAAAAAGAGACTAACACTATTTGGATATATACTATGCCACTGTATAATCAGCCAGAAAAAAATCTATGCATAGGCACCTTTCTAAATCTAAAGATTCAATGTATTGCTAATAACAACTCGTTTATAAAATATCTTCTTCTATATTACCTTGATGTAGAAGTCAGAAAGCTATATGAGATAAATACAGTCAATTCTCTGGCAAAGCATGAGATTAACGAATTTATGCAAAAAAAAGTACTACACTTAAATAGATTATTTCTATTAGATAAGATTCATGATAATGCATATAAATACGATCTAATCACATATATTTGTATGTACTGCATAGACAATAAGATTCCTAGAACACACTTAATATTTAGATTTGCACTTAATATTCTAGGCAGCTGTTGTAATGAAAGGCTGAATGTTGTGCATAAAATGCTTGCAGGGCTAATATTCTATGATGGAGTAAACATATTCACTAAACATAATAATAAAACTTTACTGTCGGCGCATACACCCAAGCACAGCAACACACTCATTAGAAACACTGCTTTTAATATTTTATCAAATGGATCGCTGAGAACATCTATATTAAACTATGCCATGAATCGATCTCCCAATACACTCCTGCACTGTTTTAAAGTTATAGTGTGCGCATATTCTGATTTACGAGTTCCTTTTGATGTATACAAATTATTTCATAAAAAGGAAGTATTTAACTTTCTCACTCCAGGTGGAACCACTAAATACATTAAATTGTTTATAAAGATCAGTAAATCTTTAAATTTGAAAGAATCCGCTGCTTTAAACCGAACTTACTTCCACTGGTTTATTCTCGCATGTGAGATGAATACGCGAGACAGCCATCTTATTATAACAACATACAAATTTATTAAAGACCTAGACAAGCACGATTTTTTAGAAAAAGAGCATTCTAAAAGGTACAAAAAGGCACTAGCCGTTCTAGACCAAATTCAAGAAAGAAATAAGAGCAGTAAAACCCACAAAACTCCGGTTAATACATCTAAACAATCTAATTTTGTTTATTATTCAATTGAGTGAATAAATTCATTAGAATTGTAAGTGAAACACCCTATATACTAACCGTTTAATAACCAATAAAAATAATACACGTTTATTGGTATGTAATTTTCTGGAATATACCCCTCTACCTAAGGAACCAATATTCTGTTATATTATATCCCCTTATTAATAGGTATATTTTATTATTATACGTATATTTAGTGTATTTATACCATTATACAGTGTGTTTTATTGTATAGAAGCTTTTCAGAGAATAATTAGTAATGTTTTATAAGTAAAATTCAACTTTATTTATAAAAGATAGCGACTTTTGATGTATTACTATGCAATGTATCGGTTAGACATTTTAGAACCTCATTGGGTCATTATACGGAGAAAAGGATTTAACGTTGATTGGCTAGATAAAGTATAAATATAACCGAAAATTGCCAAGTATGCATAACAAAAACAGCAACACAAATTCAAACAGCAACACTAACACTAACAGTACTACAAACACAAATTCAAACACCAACAGTACTACCAGCACAAATTCAAATACTAATACTACTACTAACAACACCACAAACACTAACAGTAATACTAACACTTATAATGGCAGTAGCACCCACAGTAATACTAACACACACACTGATAAGCACAACTGCCCAGAAGTCGGGAAAGACCACAAATCCTGCAATCACTCAGACAAAAAGTGTGACGAATCAAACAAAAAGTGTACTGAGTCTGATAAGTGCCCAACAAAATCTTGCAAAGATGGCTCAGCAAACACACAAGTATCATCTGAAGGACAAATGAACTACAAAATGTGTCTTCCAACAGGAATATCTCCAGAAGACGTAATAGTAAAAGAAGAAAAGAGAGGTGACAATGGAGAAATAAAAATAAGCTATAAAAAAGAAAGCAAAATAGACAAGAAAGACTTTAAAGAATGTTGTCAGGAAGAAGGCGGTATTTGCTTTACAATTGATCCTAACCGGAAAATAAAAAGCGCAAGAATAGAGAACGGAATGTTAGAAATTGACTTAGAAGAAGGTGAGCCATCTAACAAAGAAATTACACTCTCTTTGCCGGATAAAAAGGAATAAATTTTCATGACTTATCAACTAGTTTTTACATATTCATTGCTATTACACTCTTTTATATTTCTGTTTTTCTGTTTTTTAGTTATACTGAATTATTAGACAAAAGTCTTTCTATAATTCTGTTTATTCTCGGCTGTTTTTATTTTCTTTATGAAAGTATTTGAATGCCAAATGGATGGAAAGCGGTGTCTTGTTGCTGTGGATCGTAAGTACTTGAAAATATCGACAAAAACAGAACTGCTCGGGCTTGATGAAATTCTCTCAATTGATGTAGGTCACTTAGAGATCTCAATTACACTACACAGTAAAAACACACATAAATTAACCCATCTTGATGAAGAGAATTTTAAAATGGTACAAGAGATAGTTAAAAGCCGTAGAATGATAAATAATGATGAAATATCCGATGCCATTAAGAAAAACATTCAGCTGCAAAATACATATAAGAACATTAATGAAAAAGAGCACAAAATATTCTACAGGATATTTGGAGAAATGCTCTTAAAAAATGTGAAGAGCCAAGGAGTTTCTCAGATTGAGCAGCGGTCAAGCAGCGAGAAAGCTAAATTTCTTATGTCAAACAGAATCGTGATGAATGCATTTTTTAACTTAAATATCACATTCAGACTATTTGTAAACCACTTTTATAATGGGTATCTTATGACGGGCACATCTGAGAATGAGGTCGATGTAGAAATATTCCGGATTTTGAATAGGCCAATTAGTCTGATTGAGAGAGTTAATGTTCGGTCCATGCTTCTTTTGGACACTCCCCCTGAGAAAAAGGAATTAGTTAAGGCAAAGCCAAAGCCTGCAAAAAAAGATCATCTTATAAACCCTGACTTAGTAAAGCTATTAAGTGAAACCACGCCCTCATCGCACGCAGAAAATAATTTACAGAAAATCGATCCAATTGGCCTAACTCTTCCCAAATTTACTGTTTCTACAATTGCACCAATGAAGAGAGTGGGGGTCCCCGCAGACATTCTTCGCAGAATGAAAGAGATTTCCAAGCTTATATACAAAAACAAGTCGGCATCTGACGATTTAGAAGAAGTAAGTAACAATCTGCAGCAGTTTTTAAAGGATGAAATTAGACGCAAACTTCCTATTGATGAAGGAAATGCAGTAATTGCTGCAATTGGTCGAATTATTCCATCGCGATTTCTTAACCATGTAAAGAACCAATCAAGCAAATGAATAAATTAAACATTTTATGGCCCCTGCTTAAATCAGCATAATGTATTTGAAAGAAACCAAAGTCTCTTTAGCAGTTGGAACTGTCTCACTACTGACTAGCATCCGATTCTATTTTTGTGAAGAGTCTCATATGTACAGATACATACAAACGTGGCTTCCCTTTATATCTTGTGTTCTACATCTCATGCCATTTTTCCTTCCTTTCTTTATTTCTATGCCCTCCCGATTGAGAAGAATATTTAATGCGTCAATGTATATTATTTCCTGCCTTCTGAGTCTTATCGTATGTGGTGTTTTTATTTTCTATAAAGATTTTAATGCCAATTCTATTATAGCCGTCTTTGCTTACTTGGCATTCTCTCTTTTTGAGTCTACTCTTTATTTGGGCAAGTGGTATAGCAGAAGCAAAAAACGAAGAGAACTAAGAAACAAGTCTTTAGTCAGAAGAAGATATGGTTCTGGTGATATACGAATGCCACCAATTGGTGTAAGTACAGAAACAAAGCATCTCCGAGCGAAATCTGACTTTATTTATAATGGAACTGTCTATATTCGAAAGGGAGAGACAGTCGAACTTTTAAAAGTTATCGGATCGTACTATTCTGTAAGAACATCCACAGGTGTGGAATACATCGTTCCAAAAGAAAACTTCTACTAGTCACCGCCTTTATTACATAAATATGAAAGAAATAAAAATGAAAATGACCACCCCAGGACCAGGCCGACAGCACACTCCGCTAAAAGATAAGACAAACACGCTCCACACAGAGAATGAAGCAAAGCGAATAAGAGAAAAAGAAGCATTCCCAAACCAAATCACAAATCCAAGTTTCATCCAATCCATAGAGGGCACTGATATACACAGCAGTCATAGGAATGAAAATGAACTGCAAAATAACAAAATTATCTCATGTAATACAGAAGAAGTTGAGTATGCTTATCCATATGAAGAGTATTTATTAGAGAATATTGAAGATATTCACAAAGAATCTGATCTGCTTCTTGAGGATATAATAAATCCTTATTTTAGGATATAGCCAAAAGCCAGAATAGGATTTTATTCAAATAAATGAACTGTATTATTAATTAGTCTGTATTGCATTTGGTATAGACTCATCCACATCACAGAGAATATTCCGCATACCAAAAAATATTTCTTTAGTTTTAATTCTGCATTACGCTGTGACTCTAACACATGCTAATATACTGCGACTGTAAAATATTTTAATGACTGTACAAATTATTCTTACAGTGCTATTAAGCCAAATTCCATTTATTGTGTATCTTATATACAGAAGAAATATTCTAGTGCACTGTTCAAGCGAGAAGAGGCAAAGAAAGAGCACAAATATTACCATTGATAGAAATAGGCCTGTTAAGGGTGTATTAGTAGTGCGTAATGATTTAAAAATGGGAAAAGGTAAAATTGTATCCCAGGCCATGCATGCAGCATACCAAGCAGCTACACAGGACAATCCATTAAACAGCATATGGAAGTACAATGGGTTTAAAAAAACCAGTCTGAAGGCAAATACCAAAGAAGAACTTGATGCAATAGTTGAAAAAGTAGAAGCCCAGCACATTCCATACACATCAATTGTGGATGCAGGTAGAACGCAGGTAGAACCAAATACACATACTGTCACATTTATAGGTCCGTGGTATGAAGATGAAATAGATTTGATAACAGGAAATTTGAAGCTTTTATAAAGACTTTCTATAATTAATAATTTTAATTTTTACACTCTTACTTATTATTGTTTTACGAATACCCTAAAATAGTCCCAAATACTCTAAGAATGCAGTTATGAGAGCTCTAACCCGATTCTGTTTTTTGTTACGGCATTTTCTATGTGCATTTTACTAATTATTATAAATATATAAGGTGTTCTTTCTTATATTCTGATATATGTGTGTAATATTTTAATTGTATTGGTTTGGCTGCTTTTTAGCTGTTCTATTTTCAAGTGCCATTCGTTTTTTTGGTAATTTCTTTAGTTTTCTTTATTTAAAGTGTTCATAGACTGCTTTAAAAATATAAATGTGTACGTTTTATTTATTTTATTTTTTAGCAAGACATGAACATATTGGGATCGGAGTATCTACCACCCAATTACAAGTTTGAGCTACAAAAGACAATTCGGCAAATTGAAAGAAGAAAGAGCAAACGGGTTGCCATTCAATTCCCAGAGGGGATTATCCATCTTTCCACTGTTATTTCAGACATTATTAGAGCAAACACGGATGTTGAAGCAGTCTTTATTCTGTCAGATGTGGTGTATGGTGCGTGTTGTATAGATGATGTCTCTGGGTATTTAATAGACTGTGATCTATTAATTCACTATGGGCACTCTTGTTTGTTTGAAGTAACCAAGTCTTTAATACAGGTTATGTACATATTTGTAGAGATTCAGTTTGACATAACACACTGTCTTAAGATGATAGACAAGCACATAAAAACAGAGAATTTATCAATTCTAGGCACAATTCAGTACAACAGCACTGTAAGAAAGATAAAAAGAGAGCTAGAAGCAGCAACACACCAAAATAAACTAGAGGACAAGGAGTGTCCATGTGCTCCAAGTGGTGGATATTACATTCCAAGAATGCAGCCACTGAGTCCTGGTGAAGTATTAGGATGTACATCGCCAAAGGTTACTACAGACACAATTCTGTTTATTGCAGAGGGGAGGTTTCATTTAGAGTCTTTGATGATACATAATCCAAACAAAACGTACTATAAATACTGTCCATCATCAAAGAAGCTGTCATTAGAGACGCATGACTATGGCAGATTTTTAGAAATACGGAAGAGTATAAAGCGCACATCGCTTAACACACAAGAGTACGTGATAATATTTGGAACCCTTGGCAGACAGGGCAGTGCAGGAATACTTAAAAGACTTGTGGATGATTTAAACCAGCGGAACAGAAAGTATTATGTTGTATTTCTGTCAGAGGTCGATGAGACATTTGTTGAATCTCTTAAGAATGTGACTGTAATAGAAGTGGCCTGCCCAAGAATAGCAATTGATTGGGGAACCACCTTCGAAATACCAATAATTACACCATTTGAGTACTTTAGCAGCGATCTTAAAAACTATCCAATGGACTATTATATGAAAGAAGAAGAGGGCCATAGGAAGCCATGGCAGAGTCTTCACTAGAATCATATTATCACATAGTATACCACATCATATAAATTGCTTATTATGAAATATGCATAATTTAGTGCCTATTTATATATAGAGTGGCATAAGAAATATTCAGAAAAAACCCGAAATTACCAGATGAAAAATCATAAAAATGTTTCAAGAGCACAGTTTAATGTGCTTTGGACTAAAGAAGTGAATAATTTATGAAGATTTTTGGCCAGTTGGTGGTAGAACAATAAAGCGGGCTTAAAAATATAAAAGAGATTTTTTATTTGTATGGTAATGTCCATTTATTCGATTTTACTTATGGCCTTATCCGCCGTGGTGGCAATAGTGGCAGTAGCACTTACAAAGAAACTGTTTAGAAGACCACAAGAGCCAGTGATAAAATCAACAGAAACGAGCTCTCTTCTTGTTAAGCCTGCAGAAGGTTTGTTTAATTCTTTATTAAAGGACACTGACGTGGTAATTACCAGGATATGCACAACAGAGGACATAGAAGTATCAACAGGAGAAACACTGTACTATTTAATAGAAGGGGTAGTAGAGGTAATATATGATCAGGTGGTTATAATCAAGAAAACTGAGGACTTCTTTGTTTACACCATAAATTGGCTTCTTGGCGCAAGTTCAAAGCAGCACATGGCGTATAAAATACAGCGCAACAGCCAGCTATACCAAATCAACAAAAATGATGCAACTGTTCGGTATTTATTGCTAAACAGGTTTTTCAAGGGGACACTTTACACGATGGTAAATTATTTGGAGGAAGGGATGCAATTAGACATAAAACAAATATCGGTCAGTACAGGAGAGTCGCATAAAGAGCTAGTACAAAAAATAAAAGAAAAAATAGAACTGGTAAAGCCTGTAGAAAGAGCAGAGGAGATAGTGGTTGATGGAAGATATGAGATGGCTCCAAACACTCTTTTGTATATAATAGAGGGGAGTGGAGAGGTAGAATATACAAGAGATACTAAGAAATCTTTTCAAAAAGGCGATATAATAGGGTGTTTAGAGCGGGTGTGCTCTTTAAAGAACAATAGAATTATTGTGACGAAGGAGAAAACAGTAGGAACACTGATTAAATTAGAACCAAGTTTAGAGGCAAGCACTGAGTCACTTGAAGCAGTTTTGCAGGATATACTGAATGGGCAAGCATCAGTAGAACAGCTAGAAATGACAGATGCAATGGTAGACTGGCGAATAATACAGCCAGGGGGAAGGCTATCATCAGAAGAGCCGAGTAAATCTATCAAAGTAATAACAAACGGATACTTTTTGAAGAATGGGGATGTGAAGTACTTTGGAATATCCAGCAGGAACATATTATTTGAAAAAGAAGTCCTTTTAGAGCAACCGTCTGCATTTGAGCTAACAGCCACGCGTATTTCTGAAGTAATTGAAATACCAAAGGAATACATCACAACAATTGCGTCTAATTTTCCTGCCCTCTCAAATGGTCTTTATAAAAGGATACTAGAAAGAACAGGGATTGATCAGGAGTTAGAGCAGCCGTCTATAATTACGTTCATACCGAATGATAAAAAAGAAACACAGTTAGAGATATTTACACACTTTTTATGCAAAGAGATGGCAAAGAACGACTCTTGTTTTATTCTATCCTCTACCGAGATAGAAAACAAGCTGAAATCTGTGCAGAAGATGAAAAGTGCTGTGTTATGCCTTCTAAATTACATAAGCGATTTACAGAGAGAATACTCCTATATACTAATCCCAATTGTAGACTCAAACTGCACTATAACATGCACAACACAGAATCTGCCTCAGCCATCAAAACCAGAAGAAAGCAGTGCAGACTGCATGAACTCAGACCCAGCAGAAACTACAGAAGATACTAAAAAAGATTCTATGGTTAGCGCTGAAAGCAAAGAAAAAGAAAAGCCACTATCTTCTGAAGATAATGAAGTTTTAGATAAATCAAAAGCTTCTGAAATAGAAGAGAGATGTGTAGAAAAATCAGATGAGAAGAAGGAAGCAGATATAGACCCAATTATACTCTCAGAAATCATGTTTTATGTGATAACAAATGGAGACCGCAGATCAATGAATATAAACAAGGAAGTCTTTTGCAAGATAGATACACTAATACTGCATCGGGACAATCGAATGAAGGTGTATGGAGGCAATTACTATGGGCAGAGACACAATGTAGAGTTTCCCATCATAGACATTCCTCTTTCTATTATTAAAAGCAGAGATTCTGTAAACTATACAAATAAGCACTGCAAACTAACTGGACACAGCAACGACTGGATTCCATACTTCCCGTTAAATGATATGCATCGGTTTATTAGAACCCTCAAGGGAACCAATGTTGGGCTAGTGCTTGGGGGCGGAGGTGCTCGGGGAATAGCGCACATAGGAATTATTGAAGCGCTTGAAGAAGCAAATATACCAATAGATGCAATAGGGGGAACGTCGATGGGGGCCTTTGTAGGGGCACTCTATGCAGAGAGGACAAATAACAAAGAAGTATTTATCCGAGCAAAAAGGCTTACTGGTCTGATAGGGAGTGTTTGGAGAGTGATTTTTGACATGACATACCCAATATGCGCAATGTTCACTGGAAAGAGCTTTAACTGGGCGCTTCGGCTTATTTTTAAAAACCAGAGAATCGAAGACTTATGGCTTCCGTACTACTGCATTACAACAGATATTTCCGGGTTTGAAGAGAAAAAGCATACCGATGGAATTTTATGGAGATATGTTAGAGCAAGTATGAGTCTGTCCGGGTATCTACCCCCACTCTGTGATAACGGATCCTTTTTACTCGATGGTGGATATATGAATAATGTTCCAGCAGATGCCATGCGCTCAATGGGAATTAGAAATATCATTGCAGTAGATGTAGGAAGTGAAGTAGAGACAACTTTTGCTGATTACGGTGACAGTATTAATGGGTTTTATATTCTGTTCCAGAAGATATTTAGTACAAAAAAGTTCTTGTCTCTAACTGAAATACAGTATCGACTGGCATATCTCACAAGCATGCATAAAGAGCGCTCACTAAAGTCAGATGTCTCAATTAAGTACATCAGACCAGACCTGGCAGGCTATAAAACAATGAATTTCAGACAGTTTGATGAAATAGTTGCACATGGATACCAATACGGAAAAAAAGTAATTGCAGAGTGGAAAAATACAGGAGAGTACTCCGAGCTAACCACACTAACCAGAGCACCCAGCAGAAAGTAGTTATAACCTGAAGTGTACTAATTGGTGCAGTTTCTGATTCTAATAGATATAATTTTCTGTTTCTGCCTTAGAGTATACTCAAACCTAGAAAAACCATTTCTAATTCACGATGTGCTCTGGCATAGAAGACAGAAAATTTAAAATACCCAAAAATAATAAAATTGTAATTTTAAATAGAATTTCGGGTTATTAGCAATATTTAGTGTATTAATTATAGTGGCAACAATACAATGTAATAATTTAATTCTTCTCTAATTTGTTATTATTCTATTCTAATAAAATATCTAAATATTCCCATGTATGTTAAAATACTCATATCTCTGGTATAATATATTATATAATAGTATATCTTGAGTCAATTTCGGGTTATAGACTCAAAGTATTTTAATGGTAACCATTTTAAACATAATTATATCAATAATTAGAGCTAGTTTTTCTTTCTTCCTCATAAATGCGAACTTCTATTGATCATCTTAAATTTCTTCTTTATTAAAATCTAGAATCCCTTATATAACTTCTGCTTCTATTATTTGTGATTGCTACATGTATACCCATACCACAAATGATAAACACA
Organism: Nematocida ironsii; assembly: GCA_001642415.1. NCBI lineage: Eukaryota > Fungi > Microsporidia > Nematocida > Nematocida ironsii. The sequence goes on from LTDK01000173.1 coordinate 179,895, forward strand.
CATATTACGATCATACTAATTATTTCATTGTTCCACAAGGCATAATGTCACCGCAGAGGCATGTATGATTTACGCATACCCACAGAGAAATAACAATTAGTAATAATAATAAAGCTATAATAAGCCCATTTGCAACGGTTATTCTGTTTCTTTCAGGTTCTGATGATGTATATTTAGATAAAAATACCCAAATATCTAACACTTTCATTTTTATATATTTCAATGGATCTATATAAAATAGAACTTTCTGTAATTTTTCATTTTCTTCTTTTGTTCTTTCTAATAATTTCTGTATGTCTTCTGAGTATTTTTTAATATCATTGGTATCCATAGCACTATTTTCTATATTCAAACTGAAGTTTACACCAAATAAATCTGTGTATTTCTCAGCAATTTTAGATATGTATATCTTCTGACTATTTTCTAAATCTGGTATGTTTTGAGTCATTTTTACTATAGTATTAAGACCATTGAATATATAAGAATTGTTCCTTACTCTAGTCATATTAATAAGTAAATCATCTACATATGATTTATGTGATATGATTTCATTCTTAATCTTTGTTAAGTATTCAGATTGAATGTTCTGTGTATAATTAAGAAGTGCATCTACGTTTAATTGCCTTATTAAAGTCTCTGATATGCTGCCTTTGCTCTCTTTAATAAGTCTTTTAATGTATGACTCCTTTAGTTTGTTAATAGTCGTGTTTTTGCATAGAATGATTTCTTTGTAAAGATCTAGTAGCTTACATAACTCAGTGTTAATTTCACTTATCTGCTCTGAGTTTATCTGGTTGCTAAGTAATTGGTGTAATGTGTACTTCCAAAATATTCCATTAAGTAATGGAGCTGTTCTGTCATCTGGGTTTTCACTGCTCTCTAAAATTGTACCAGTATAATCGATTTCATCTAAAATCTTGTCATATACGTACCTTTCAACTCTAAAAATATTAAAAAACCACTCTCTTTCAGAAAATATTTTTTCAATGTGCTTGTGTATACTTCTTATTAGTCTTACTTTATCCAATTTAAATATATGATTTGCCCTATAACACTGAATACCAACATCTAAATCTGTACTAAATGCATTATATAATCTATCTGCTTTATCGTATACACTTTTGTTAGTATAGAGGTACTTAAGCCCTTGTTCTAGTTTTGTTTCACCTGTGGTTTCATCTATTTCATATAACTCATCTATTGTGTATGGGCGTATGTCTGGAATATGCTCAGGAAGATTACATAATAAATCTATTTTTTCTTTGTTATTTCCGTTATTTATAAACTCTTTAAAGTTTTTTAAATACAAAATACTGTCTAACTGATTCGATATGAATTTTTCTACTTCTGGGATATCATGCATTTTAGAATTTGAAATAACTCTGTCTAGTTTTTTCTTAATCTCTTGCATTATTAATGAGTCTGAGTGTAAGTACGATTTAAGCAATTCAAAACATGCTGTTTTTTTGTTATCCGTAAATTCTGTACTATACACATCTATAAAGGCATTAATAATCTCATCTGTTATTTTTTGTATGCTTTTATCTGAACTGTCTGTGAATATATTTCTTATTATAAAAATAAGCGCACTATTATAGTATTTTAGTCTGTCTTCTGTAATATCATAATGCTCTATACTTAAGCTATCCACAAATACATTTATTATTATATATTCTGCTTGTTCTTTAGTTATTGTGCTTTCTCCATTGTGTAAATCATTAAATATTCTTTCATATGCATTGTTGCTAGTCTCTGTGTTACTGATCAGCGTATAGCTCATATTCTCTCTTTTAAGTAATTTTTCTTGCATTTATATAAAATTTTATTGATTAGTGAATTTATATGTAAAGCGGATTTAACCGTTAAAAAATCAATTTTTATTGGAATTACTATTTGAGCATGCGATTAATATAAATAGGATATGAAATAATCCAAAAATCAATTATATTCGGATTATTCTTCCATATGGCACTGCTTGAATAGCGGATACTTTACCTTCTGTTATTTCATATAGCAAGCTAATAAAGTCTGCGAGCCTTTGATTGCCTGTAACAGTAGGGATGCTGTTTGAGATCGGAATGGACATACTCCTGTCCATTAAAAGTACATCATCTGTTTGCTCTGAAGAATATCTTCTTATAGCTTCAATTGAAGATATATCAGCTGGCATGTCTGGTTCATAGTATTCTGATGAATTGAGTATAATGGCATCTATCATGCTCTGATACCACTTTTTAATAGAACACACCCTTCCTGCCACTGTCTCTCTAGATACATCTATTGTTTTATCTAATTTAATCCTTTTAACTGTCTCTTCTGCTTGTGGCGCTGTATACATATCATGCATTGAGTGTGTGCTCTGTGTAATACTCTCTGCTAAAATTATAGACCCACCTCTCATGCATTCTATATCTTCTGTGGGTAATTGTACAGTGTAGTTAATAGTGCTACACAGTACATTTATATTATACTTATAAGTAATTGCATCTTTACTTGCCACTCTGCTAGACACTGTCTTATCTATGCGCACATTCTTACCCATTACTTTGATAAGCGCAGAAAGTGTCTGTCTGTAGTGAAAAAGAAGACTACTTGCCACAGAAATCATCAGTCTAGACTGCAGTCTTAAAGACAGGCTGTTTGCATCTACGGTAGACAAACACTCTTTTAATGAATCTATAGGTATTACCGTATTAACTCTTCTTATACAGGAATGAACGTACATTCTGTATAGCAAACTGTCTTTAGATACAAATACACCTGGATAAAACATGCCTAAAAATTTCATCCCAGTGTATATATTGTGCGTAATCAATTCGATTCGTGCCAGAATATTGATTTTCTAGGCGCACCTATAGTGAAGTAATATCTTGCTTTTGTTTTTACAGAAAATATTATAACAGAATTTTCTATTTATGGCAAGAAGTACTTAAAATACCTGAAAATAAAACCAGCTGGCATATCCAGAAATAACTGCCCTAATGGACTGTTGCTGGAATAAACTAGTAAGCCCGCTTTATGAATTAATTTCTACTTTTGTTTAATAGATAATCTTTGTTTATACTAAATTTATGTATTTTAGTATTTTGTTTATTTGTTTTCTACTTGAATTATGATGAGTGCTCAAGATAATTATAGAGGTATTCCACCGACCATAAAGAAATTGTTAGTGAATCTTCTGCGGGTACACGGCCATGCAGAATTAGTAAATGAAAAAGAGTCATTGCAAAAAAAATCCGACCAGCTATTACCTATTCTACTGAGCATGATATTCAACAAAGACATCCCCATCTCCTCCAGAATTGTCATTCTACAAGCATACAGATATTTAATGGTTTCTTTAAAGATTCCAGATGAATTTGTACAGCTAATAATTGAATCTATCCAGACTGAGCAGTGTCCCAATTGGATTAGTGAATTACTCACTGCGTGTATAGGCTTTTCAGTTGAGTCAGAGCACGGCCTAAAACTATTCCAGTGCAAAGAGTTCTTTATGTGCATTCAGTCAATCTATCTTATGGCACCGTACAAAGCAGGCATGCTTCTTGTTTGTATAATCAACAAAAAACTTGCTGCATATTTCGACAGAAATATTTTTACCATAGCTCTCCTGCACTCTAGCTATGGGATTATACAAAAAAATTTAGGCGTACTTATAGGATACGCGGAGGGGTATAAAGAACTGTCTTTGGAACTCCCAGAAAAAAGTAACTTTTTAATAAGCATAACTGCAAAAGACTTTAGCAAAACAGATCTTGGCTATATTTTTATCTGGCTGTGTAAAATGGAAAAGTCTGCTTTGATGTTTCCATCAATTATATTTCTGGCAGAGCGTTCTAAAGAAGCAATGTATTATTTAGATAGACTTGGTGGCTTTGTTGAAATAATGAGAAAAGAGCTAAGCCTGCTGACACTTAACCCAGAGAACACAACAATTTATCTTAGGCTAAACCATTTCTTAGAGAACCTTCTTCCTCTATCAGAGCGATTCCAGCACATGATTGCAGAGCTGGAATATATCGATGTAATTATGCAGATGATAGAAAATGAAATGAAAAAAGAAATATTTTCGGCTGTTTCATTCTCATCCTTTCAGATTCTAAAAATACTTTCCCGTACACAGGAAATTACTGTTGACTACCTCTCTACCTACAGAATGACAAATCTAGTTGAAAATATTGCCATGACAGCGCACAACTACTTTAAGGAGGACAGATACCCCGAACTATGCATAAGCATTATTGAGTTCTTCTTTTATGTTGGGAATCTTGTGGTATACAACCAGCACTGGAAGGAAATCGCCATAAATAGCGTTATCCCATATGTACACAGATACTTACCAATCCAAGAGTTTCAAGACTGTGTAATGAAATTCATGTGCGATATTCTATTTGAATCCACGTCGGAAATAACACAGACATTCATTCAGCACATAAAATTGCAGGAAATTCAAGAAAGGGCGACTTCTCTAGAAAGAAAGATTGTTTTTATGTCTATTCTAAAGAATATCCTTGCAAATTCTAAAGGAATTGCAGTTCTTCCCTCTCTTGTTGAGGATATTCTGAGTGAGATTTTGCTTGTGGCAAATGCAGACTTTAGTACAATAATTGATGTGGGTAAGGATCATAATACTTCGCTCTCAATGCTCTGCAGTGAAATAATACTAATACTAGCAAATATCGCAATTGTATCTCCGCCGCATGGCATTAAAAAAGAAATTGTTGAGCTTTCAGTTGATTTGTTCAGGAAAGCGCCCACATCTGAAGTATTCCTTTCATTCCTTTCGTATCTTATAAATATCTCTTGTGCACCAATTCTGTCGTCTCTTCCCTCCCCACAGATCGGCCACCACCAAATAAGCAAAATGGAAATAATCAAAAAGCCTTTAAATAAGTGCATTGGATTTTCGTCTATATGCGCAGACACAATAAATGATATTATATCCATACTGAAGGAAAGAATCGGAAAGGATCAAGAGATTGACTTTAAGATAAAGAGGTTTTTATCTAAGATAAAACTCTTATAGTCACCAGAAATAAAGAACCCATTGTATATTATATGAATAGTTCTATACCGTATTTTTAAAATAAAACTTGTTAAATCGCAGTAACTAACTGATATTAGTTAAAAAATCGTAAATGAAATATTTCTTGTGCTTAGTTAGAGCACTAGATACTCTAATTGAATTTACCTCTGTGTTTATTATATCTCTTTATCTAACCAAGTTTTCTTTGTACTCATGGTGGTCCGCAAATTCTTCTGCTTCATATCCAAGTACTTTCTTATTATTTGGCCGGTGGTGTGGTGCGGTGGGCTTTCTCTTCTCTTCTGTTCCGCGGATGGGCTCAGCTACTATACATCTGGTGGTGTATGGTTTGTACATAAGCATAAGGGTTTCTATTGAGTACATTTCATCAATGTATGTATTCGCGTGCCCGCCTATCTTGGTAATAAGAGCGCATGCATGCGAGCAAGGATAGCTCATTTCTTGGAACTTCATGCATGAGCAAACGCGCAGCCTTAGATCAACATAGAACTTTAAGTTTCCAGAGTATACTATGCCTTGCTTGTACTCCTCCTCATCACAGAGCTTTCTTGGGTCTATCCACGAGGATCGGCACATCTCATTCGGCGTTCTTCCTATATCCGTGTCATACGCATGTGACTTAAGCATGTTAATGTCTATTGCCCGGTTTATAGTCTCCCCATACCTAGATCTATCTGTTGCCTTCTTGTTATTCATTTCTGCATGTGCCACTATTTCTTTTTTCTTCAAGGCATTGTCTGTTATGATTTTTATAACCATGCAAAGAGAGTCTACTGGTGAAAGAGTCAGCATACTGCTTACTCCCTCTATTTCCATTGGTATTGTGTTGTTCTTGTTGTAGAGCGGGAAGTCGCACAGATATTTCGCCCATAAATGGGTGGGAAGAGATGTAAGTAGAGAAAGAAGAGAGGGAACATTCAGTGCCTTTACTTTCTTGTGGTACATCTGGAACGTTGCCAGGTCTGGGCTGTTGCAGAGTGACCACACCAGTCCAATTGCAGAGCAGGATGGGTGGGTTGAGAATATCTCCTTGCAGATAGATCTGCTTCTAATAAATAGACTCACTTTGTTGCTTAGATTCTCCTCACAACCAAGCTCACCAGACCGGATAGACTCCTTAATATCAAAGTGCCCACTCCACGCGCTGCTTTCTCTTTCCTGGCTGTTGTACCCTCTCTGTACAGACCCAGTGCCCTCATTCTTTTCCTGAATCATGCGCTCAATCTCTTCAATCGTTGAGAGGCATCCCTCCCAGTTAATAAGAAACACGCCAGAATTAATAACCTTTAGAAGCTCCCGCATAAAAACAATCCACCCATCTCTTTTAGGGCAGTACTCAGGAACATAGCACATGCTTATCATATATGGCGTATCAAACGCATCATATCCTGTCGCCATGTACGCATACCCCGCATGCTCCCGCAGCTCGTTATACCTCTCCTGCACTGTAAGCTCAATTATCTGCCGGCTATACTTATAGACATGAATAGATAAATTGTTTGCATAAAACAACGTGTCCAGCTTACTGCCCGCAGTGTCTAATGGGCCAATAGCCCGTATAATCTGCCGAATGTACCCTGCTTTCTCATCTACTTTGTTTTCCCTCCACTGCTCAATCTGCTTTTTCATGTTGAAAAGAATTGCCGTGTCATCTGGGTTGATGTATCTGTTTTCCTCCACCACGCATCTAAGGCACTCCTCCTGCGCTAGCTCCTCATCTATCTCATCATTCATCACATTTTTCTTTGCCTTCCACGCAGCATAATACCCTATTTTTATACCCCTTCGCGAGGATATCTTGTTTATAATCTGCCCTATCCGCGTCTCCTCCACATCCTGCATCTCTCGTATCTCATCTGCTATGTATCGACCAGATGACTGTATGCTTAGGTTGCTCTGCTGTGGACAGTTGTGCACATTCTTCAGCTTCTTAATTATAAACATGTTATCTTTTTTCCTTAGTGCTGCAGTTACTATTGCATCACATCCATGAGTCCGCCTCTCCTTGCACTGTATCGTATACTTCTTGGGAGTACTGTCTGTTGTCTCAAAATTGAAGTTGTTGTCAATTGCATACATTCGTATAGCATTCTGTGCTTCATTCTTTGATTTGAATACGTCTCCGACTGCTAGCTGCATTTAAAATTTTTTATGACTCTTCATTATTACATTCATTTTGTGCATGGTATATACAGCATATTTTAGACTTTTTTCTGTTCAAGTGCTCATTGTCCACTGTGTTTCTCGTAAATGTGACTCTTTTTCTTGGTGGTCCACCCCTTAGTCGCAAAGTCAATGTAAGCTCGGTTGTAGTTGAATTTTCCGGTACTAGCATAAATTAAAATTAAAATAGAATAAAATAGCTTACACAGAAAGACCGCCTGCCTTGCATCTAACACATACCAATCAGTATACTACCATAAATAAATGTATTATTGCTTGCTATACACAATATCATTATATTATAATAAAAATACTAAATTATGCTTTACTCTCCCATAGAAAACAGAAGAAAATACATACTAGCACACAAAGGCAATTCTTTCTTTATATTCTGGTGAGTTTGGCCTAAATGTACAATACTTTTCGCACTTTTTGTCCTATATGCCCGAAATTCGAGTATTACATTGCATTCTATTACTCTATAATTCTGCCTGCTTATATTCTATTACTTTATCTATCATCCTAGCAATATATTCATTGTACTTGTTATACTTGTTTCTGATCAACGTGACATAAACAGTTACACCACTGTATACCAGTCCATATAATCCATTCAGCCGCACTTGCAGGTCATATGGTGAACTAATAAAGGAGTCAATTCTGTTAAGTACCAAAATGCTTTTGTCTTTAGGAAAGCCCGTTAGAAATTCTAACGTATACAGTGTGTCTACCTTAAGCTGATCAAAGTCACATTCGCACTCTAAATCAACCAAAAGCACAGATTCAAGATTTTCCAGCGTTGAGACAAATGAATACACTGAAGTATAATCAGAAAGGCAAACAAGCGTCAGTGAAGGCATACAAAGAGTGACAGGGGTGAAAATAACAAAAATTTAAATACCCAAAATTCCATTCTTAATACATTAATTGTTTTCTCAGTGCATCATAATGACAAACCAATAATTAATTGAAGGTTTTTGTTTAATATAAAACATATTGTGATTCTATTTGGCATACACCAGAAAATAGCGGAAATTTAAATTATAAAAAACTAGAAACCCGAAATATAATCAAAAAGTGATAAGAATATATAACACCACAGATTCCTAAAATCATCACTTTATTATTCAATAATTAGTGTGTTTAGTATGCCTTCCACCTTTTTCATGGTGTCTTCTGGTGAAGTAACCTTTGTTCCAGTGACTCTCTTGTCTGAGTAAATTTCAAAATCGTTTCCTCCCTCTTCAGTCATATCCCCGAAGAAGAAAATGTGCTTAATCCCTTCGTTTTCTAGGTGCTTAATAGCATACGTCTTATCCCAGCCAACAGGGAAAATATCAATAGAGATTTCCCCTCCAATTGAAAAGGAAAATCCTTCAAATTGCTCTTTTAATATGCTCACTACCCGTTCTCTAGTTTTATTTTTTGTGTCCAATTCTTTGAACGCTTTTCTTTCCTCACGCGTGCATGAACGGCCGACTGGCGAAATATTTACCATTGAATGCCTCAACTCAATGAAATTTCCTGATAGAACAGGAACTTCCTTCTCTGGCAATTCGCTGAATATCTTCATAACACTTCTTACTAGCTTGTTGTGCTTCTCTTGCCCCACAAAGTTAAGGTACGACTCTTTTGACACCACCTTTCCGTTTTTTATGAATGTCAGACCGTTCTCTGGAAAGCAGTAATCAAATATTTCCAAACAGTCTTCTCCCAATTGCTCTTGCTGCTTTGGGAGATCAGATCCTCCAACAAACCCTATTTTTACCTTGTTCCTTAACGCCCCCAAAAACTCTTTCATCTCTTTAGTGGCGGTTTCTCTTGACGGACTTAAAGTCCCATCTACATCAAAAAGGAATATTGTTTCGTCTTTTTTTATTGTTGTTTTTTCGCTTGCTCTGTCTTCTTGCATACTCTTTTTTCACTTTCTCTTTTTTATCGTAATTTATGACACATTGCATCATGTAATAGCACACCAATGTGATCACATACACATAAAATAACCAATCCATTCACACCATCAAATTCTATTCTGTTCGTTCTATATACAATCACCACACCACGCATGTATATTGTAAATAGAATATAGTACTAATTTGCTATATTTATGTTAAGAGCAGTATAATAGTACATATAAAACTATTATGTAATAGTTACGATTACATACTGTAAATAGTCTTTGTGTTATACTGATGTACTATACTCCTGTAAGAATTATTGGCCCATTGTTATTTAATGCATTATATCTAGTATACTCTAATACTATATATAATTACTGCCATAATCGTATAATAACTGGTTTTATTGGTTTTTATAGAATTATTTATATGCAGTATAATGAAATACAAAAAGAAATAAGAATGCGCATAACACTAAATACAGCATAGAGCAATTATTTGTAATATATTATAATAATACAGTAGAGTTGGTTATACTATAGTGTAATTGGTGGTGGCATTCTGGGTAAAATCTATTTCTGTTGTATTTTTGGTTTATATACCATTATATGCCATATTTAACTACTTCCTTTATTTTTATTTTTGTAGCCATAAATTTTCTTATTTTTTCATCCCCTGTTAAAGTAAATGGCATCAAAGGGAAAAGCAAAAGTATCAGGGGGAGGTATCTCAAAGGGAAAGAAAATCAGATCTAAGAAATCCGTAGATGTAATGAGCAAGAAAGAGTTTTACAATTTGACTCTTCCTTCAATATTTGAAACAAAGCAGGCTGGTGTCACCATAGTAGATAGAAGTCAAGGAAACTACTTTGCACCAGATGCCGTAAGAGGAAGAACATTTGAAGTAAACCAGGGAGATCTCATGACAAGCTCAAACACTCAGTCATTCAGAAAGTTCAAGTTTGTAGTTGATGGAGTAAGAGGAAAGGATGCCATTAGCAGTTTCCACAGTATGGAACTTATTAGTGACAAGATAAAGAGCATTCCAAAGAAGTGGCATACTCTTGTGGAGACATGCAGCAAAGTTGAGACTGTTGACGGATACACTCTAAGAGTATTCACTGTTTCCAACACCAAGAGAAAGCCAAAGTCTGTTAAGAAGAACTGCTACGCAAAGTTATCACAGGTCAAAGCAATTAGACAGATTATATTTAAGATTGTGTCCGAGGAGCTCAGTGGCTGCAAGATCAATGACGTAATGAAGAAGTTAATGAATGAAACCATTGGAATGAGAATAGAACAGGAAGGCATTAAAATATACCCTCTCCAGAACTGCCACGTTAAGAAGGTAAAGGTACTGAAGAGACCAAAGATTGACGAGACTGAGTTTGATGTCAAGCAAAAGGGAAAGAAGGTCGAAATGGTATACGAGCCAGAAGCAGCCCAGGTTGTGGCATAAGCAACTAATCTAAAATAAAGAAATAGTTCAAGTTAGTAAACTTATTGCTAAAATAGAAATATTAATATATTGAGAATATAAGAATTATACAAAAATTGATCTTGTTCGAATTAATATTATAAACAGAGTTTCTAATTATTTTATATGTTAAAAAGAACAAAAGAGAAGATAATAGAGTGTTCCCTAGAGAATATCTGCAAAATACCTATAGATAAGAATATATACTTGATTATAACAGGCAAATTTTTATGTATTAAACACCATGAGAGTGGTGAGACAATTCTTTATATTTACCATAATAAAAAGAAATTAGCAATTACGTATACAGGAAGAATCTCTCATGCAAGAGTCACTGGACAAGTAGTTCATGTATTCTGTCAAGTAGTAAAAATTGACAGAATAAGACGAGTAATATGTCTTACACTAAAATAAAAACAAGAATGCATAATAAATATTCTGCAATATAATAATTTGTATAATACGCAGTATAATACACCGTTTGTTACCATTCATGTGTCTAATTATGTATAGGTTTTTCTGTTGTAATATTTACTTAATTTTAATTCTAAGCCAAATAGAAAGTGTTTATTTCATGTAAGACATTTATGTACGCATTTAAATTTTATTTATAAAAATAGAAAATAGAAAATTTATAGGAACAGTACAGCTATTATTAATCATTCTTATGGTTTTTAGATTGAAACATGCATAGTATATTTGTTAATATCATTAACACATCACATATGTGTAAATATGATTTGATTTTTTATAATTAATCTCCAGTAAACTCCAGTATCTAGTTAACTCTCACAGCACATTTATAAATTTTCAAGATCAATTTAATACATTCTGATATGATATTTATGTAAATATTTATACAGCATAGTTATTGATTATCTTATAACAATTTTGATATAAAAATCATTATAAAATAGCTGATAATATTACTTAAAAATAAGCAAAAATCAAATAATTGAAGTATATAAGAGAATCAATAATAAGAAAAACATAATGTTGCAACCCCCAAAGACAGAACTTCCCATAAACACAATAGAATACATATGACTAATTGCAATTATAGTAGTTCTAGTTATATCTATAATTATGTGCTGTTATGTATGCATACTAAACAGAAAAACAGAAGAAATATACAGCCAAGAAATTAGTATGTTGGAAAGACAAGCAAACAACCAAGGCATGCCTACAGCAAGAAACGATGAACATTTAGCTACAGAAAATGAAATTGAATTTGCACTCATAAACTCGTTAGATACACTAAGGCATTATTAATTCTCGGGTTTATATAACTTTAAACATTCATATATTATTGTTCTATTGACTTATACTAATTCATGCAATACTCACTGATATATTATTGTTGTAAAACATTATACACTTGAATAACCGTGAATACTGTTCACCAGTGTATTTAATAATAATGGCATTCACAATTTGACTTAGTAAAATATTTAAATATACAAATTCCTCTAAAGCTATTTAAGTATAATACAGCACAGAAAAATAGATGAAATAATACAATATTAAGAACTATACTAGCAATAATACACAACGGCACTATATTCATACTACTGCCATGCATATCAATTATAATAAAGAACATTCTTTTGTGCTATCTCTATTTATATTTCGGGTTATTTCTGGTTGGTATGTTTATATTAGAATAGTATTCTAGTTAAATAATTTTAGAAAAAATGAACGTGTTTATATTAGTGCTGCTAATAATAGGCTAGATATTAATAATTAGTATAATATAATTTTATTTTGGCTTAATTTGTTGGCAGCATTCAGCAGTATATAATTAAAGCAATTTAATCTGTCTTATTATAACTAAAAATATAAATATATAAGAAAAGTTGAATATTAATAGATAAAAATGGAAACTTCGGCACAAATTGTTATAGATGAAGCATATGATGTTACGGATGTATTACTAAGCATGCACGGTGCTTCTCTTAATAATATAGGGACTATAAACAATGAAAATACCAGAGAAATTGAAAACAATGAAGATATAAACGAACTACAACAAAATACTATAGTTATTGAAGAGGAAGTGAATAGAGGAGCTATACGTCAAAGTATAATTAAATACCTTCTGCTGGCATATGAAGGAAGATTTGGTTTATATACTCTATTTAGCTCATTTACACTTGTTGTCTTTTCTAAGCTAATTATAGATATTATATTCAATCTATGTTCAATGAATGACCATTCAGACCAAACTGAACAGCAATATATTCTGCTAAATCTTGATAGATCCATTGAAATTAAGATATCTCTGGTGGCATATATAATATACTTTGCAATTAATCTAGTACACGCCACATTTAGATTTATTTCGTGTATTAGCTCAGATTTCAATGTAACAGCATATGATTTAATTTCCAATATCCAGATACAAAGTGTATATTATCCTTTAATATGCTTTATGGCCGTATTATTAATTGTAATCAGTCGTTTTACTATATCCAGCACAGGGGAAACTGGAGGGTTTACATCTGTTATTAAGATATATATTGGATCGCAAATTGCTTTTCTTATATCTGAAATTATATTCATCTGTTTTAAACCATTTAAATATCACTTATATAGACCAACTACAAAAAAAGTGAAAAGTATAATACTTAGTATCTACTATATAAATCACATAATGCTGCTTTCAGCACTCCTAATAGTTATACACTACTCAGCTGAGTTAGTTCCACTGGCAGTTGTAAATCATACATACTGGATTAAAAAAACTCCAAGTATTATAACCATAGACATTTAAATGTAACTTGGGTATTCCATATTATTGCAGCACGAAATGCACTTAATCTTCGAATAAATACAATTTACTATTATTAATTGGTGTTATACATAATACAACTTACTTTCATTTATTTAATGTGAACTATGCATGATTTATTAAAAATAAAATATTATTTATGCCTTACATTTAATAAGAGAAATCTTTCTGTATTAGATAACACACTAAAACATTTATAGAAAATATAAACTATACAATACTTCTATAAAGATGTATTAATATATAAAGAATAAGTATAGCACCAACTAAACCAACAGCCAGTAGCATATAATTACAATAAAAGAAAGAAGAAACACTTAGTGAAGTATAAGAAACATACGTATGGTATCAATTGATCATATAGATGTAACACCCCATCCTCCATACCAATAACTAGTTGACTAATTGCATACTAATAGGTTCTTTTGGTGTTTTATGTGTTTTTATCTATATAAGCAGTTATTATCTAAATATATTGCTGTATAAATACTTCTAATAAGTATTATTAAGAATTTAAAGAATTTCTATTTTATTTTTATATAACCCAAAAATAAAAAGAGATTAATAAGAATAAAAAAGAATTAATTTTAATATAATTTTAATATGAAAGAGAGACAGAGTATATCTAAAAGTATAAAACAGTTTATAATAAGAAACACATTGAATAAGAACAAGAGCATAGTGTTATTACTAATAACATTGATACATAGTATATGCGCGATCCTGGTAGGGGATGATATTTCTAGAGCAGATACAATAAAATTAAACTCCGGTTTAATTATAAACCCGAAACGAGGGCTTTCGCCATCTATTAATTATATGACTTATTCATGCGGGTTTATGAAGAACTTTCGTATGTACTGGTATGGAATATACCAAGAGTGGTCTCTGAAGAAAGACATGATATCAAAAGAAAATAAGCATACTATTGAGTATTCTAAAAACATACAAGATTGGAAAGTACATAAAAAAATAGATGAAGATAGAGGCAAGGACAGATACTTAAGGAAGTTTGCAAAGCAGCTAATCAATATGTTTCCATCAGAGAATAGATGTTTTTCTATTGAATCAGTTAAAATGGATTCGTTTACTCGGTTTTTAAGAGAGTATAATAGTACATCAGATGATTTATATATTCTTGCTTCTTTATTTCTTCTCTCTGAAGGAATTGCCATTCCTATTGAAATAATAGATGATAAAGAAAATGTTGGGAATAAAATACTTACTTTAAAAAAGAACAAAGAAACACAAAATGGATTTTATTTTAGATTAAGTCTGACTATAGAGGACAAAACAGATGGAAAGCATGTGAGCTCAAAAGTATATCAGAAAAAAACAGAAGAGATAATTGAATTCTTCAAGAGTCTTATTGTTGAAAGTTCTTATTACTACTTAACAATACCAGAAGAATTCTCAATGCCTGCTACATATGATGAGTTCTTAACAGGAAATTTTCTGTGCAATCCAAAGATGCTTATTCGAACATACTTCTTTGAGTATATAAACATTGCGGAAACGTATGAAAAGTTTGTAATGATAGTGTATGACCTAATTATTGATCAAATAACCGATAATAGAGAAGATTCCTCTGCATCAGATGAAACAGATTCCTCGGCATCAGATAAAATAGGTGCAGATCGTCTAGTTAATAAGTTTTTCTTAGAACTTGAAGATACATGGAATAACATAAAAAATAGAAGATGCTATTATGCAGATTTCTGTAGCTTTAAAAAAGCAAGAGATGTTTGTATAAACACACCGTTTATAGATATTACTTATACGCCAAATTGCATAGATAGGCCCAAGTACATCCAGAAAGAAGACAGAATTGTTATAGATGAAAGTAGCAGTAGTTTTCAAAATTGCCAGAATTCTATTCTTCTTGCTATGTTCTTCTGCTTTGTCTTTGATCCAGCAACTAAAAAATACAATACAGATCATCTACCAAATGCATCTAATAAGCTTAAAAGCTTTTTTTCTAAATATACGTATATAGTAAAGAACATAAGTGTTGCTATGAAATCTAAATGGAGTGGGGTTATAGATGACCTTCCTAGCTCAAAGCGTAATTATAATGGCGATGGTTCAATAGCCAACACTGGGCTACTAAACATATTATATATGATGTCTGATTTAGTAGGAGGTATGCCTGAAATAGAATATACAGTTAATTATATAAAATATATGCTTAAAGAGGAGGAGGATTCTATGAAAAATATAGAAAAAATAAAGCTAGAATTACAGGAATTGTTACAAAAAGTATTCTCTTTTCTCTCCAGAAATAAAAAGGTAGAAGTAGAGTGTAACAATCCTATAATTATAGCAATAAACAAACAAGGGGAATTGAAAAAGGACTTGGCTGTAAATATTGGTATCCTATATGATACTGGCTTAATGTGGCATGGAATTAGATTTACCATATCTAATTCTTATGAAGAAAACCAGCTAGTAGAGATCATAAAAAAGGAAAAGCTTGATAAAAAAGAAGAAGAATATTCTAAAGAGCAAACCAGCGACGATAAATCACGATTCATAATTAGCATAGACGATATTTATAGTTATATAGATGCATACCCAAAAATGATTATAAACCAATTCATTAATATGAAAATCGAATCATATGCCATCTCTAATTTAAAACTCTCATTTGATATGAATAAAGAGAAAATAGTGAATAGTAGATGCAACAATCCAAATAGTCTGATGTTATGGGGAGATCTAGATGACCTAGAGTACAAATCGCATCTTATAAGAATGTTCTCAATACACTCTAGTGGAGAAACTTTGAGAAGTGATAATCCTATGGTGCGGTTCACTTCTAATCTCATAGGAAGTATTCCTCTGGATGACCCAATAATAAGACAGCGCATTCTGTCCGGCTGTGCATACAACAAGAACTATAAGACATACTACCCACAGCTTGATTATGACATACACATATCGCATAAAACAAAATTACGTTTAGAAGAACTCCATTCAATGATGGAGTCCCTCCACCATATAAAAAAAATAGATAATTCTGCTATCATTGGATCATATATGTCTTTGTTACAGGCATATGGAAAAGGCAAAGAAATACCTTATTTATTTTCAAGTGCCCATGTGCTTGATAGTATAATAAAAGAAATAAAAAAGCCTAACTATGAACCAAAATATATGCCATGGAAGTACCAGCCCAAATTAAATAGTGAAAAATCAGCTGATCATAATATAGCAGGCACAGAAATGCAAAACTTGTATATAACATCTATTTTTAATTATATTCATGGCGAATTAACAGATGCAATGCCTTCTCCTGTTGGAACTAATCTTAATATTATTTATGTGTGCTGGCTTTATAATATAATTAACTCCCACTTCACTTTCTCTGTAGAGGATATTAAACCCATATGCGCCCGTATAAACCCATACGATCTTTCAAGAGAAATTGAAGATGTTATAGGATATAAATTATCCTATAAAAATACTATGTGTTTTATAGACTTTTTAGAAAAAAACAAGTTAGAGTTGTTTAGCAACGCCAATAGTTATAAATGTGAAGAAATATACCTAGCAATAATTTCTTTATTTAAAAAGTATACCACAAACGAGCAGGCAGTTCTAGATAGTCAATAGCTATATACTCCTAGTAGTATATAATATCTATAAAATAATTAGTATTTTTATACAATACTCTTTTAATTATTAAGATATATTTAAGGTATACTTTACAAAATAAATATTCTTTAATAGTAATTTGTAATTATTTTATGCTTTATGTAAGACATAAATAATATTTATTTTTAATAAACCATGCACAGTTCACATTTATTGTAAACCAGATGCTTTTATATAATTTTCATTGGCATTATTTATAATTCTAGCGTGAATGTGAATATCATAAATGATGCTAAACTCCATATTATTATCATGTGGACTGTTTTGTTATTTATGTACGACTTAATGCCGCCTCTAAAGCATACATAATATATATAATAACATCTATATGCATAAATAACCAACAAAAAACCTCTGTGCTAAATAACTATAGTATTGAGTTATAGAAAAGAATTTATATATTTACAGAGAGAAATGGCTATAAAATCAACTGGATACAAATTAATACCTATTAATTAACAAACTGTCAATTTGATTTGTTAAATTTCTATATATAGAGAAGAAGACATTAGTTAACATTAAATGAGATTTGCTAAAGAAATATATAAATTATTCCTTATTGTATTTGAAACACACTACGCTATGTGTGGGTTAATACCAAATAACACACACACAGTATATAATCCAATGGATGTGCAAGTACCCAATATAGATATATTCGGTAACTCACTAAACACATCAATGCTAAATAATATAGACAACCAATCTAAGATCATTAACTCAGCAGCAAGAGTTGCCCGTGCTATTAACAGTGCAGAGGCTGCCTATTCTACAAAAACATCAAAAAAAACAATAGATGAGCTTATTTTAAGTAAAGAAAAAAGGTATAGAAATATAACTAAACTACATGATGTTGATTCTCTTGAAAATGATATCGAAAAGAGCTATAAAAGATTAAAACTGATATTTAAAAAAACAAAAGGGCATGGAAAACATTTTAAATCATATGCTTTAAATGGTGCTTATAAACATCAAAATCCATGGACTAAAAAAATAAGATTAAATGGATTTTCATTGATAGGCCCTATTAACACAGAACTGGCGAGTATAATTACAAGTGAGCAGGCAAAAATACATGCAGAAAAAGAAGAGTATAAACTCCCACTTCAAAAAAGCCGTGATAAATTTATTAATAGTAATATAGGTCAAAAGATTGGTACTAGGATTAATATCTTGAAGTATATTAATCAGGTTTTGGACAAAGAAATCCCTATTTCTCGTTCATTTCTTAATGAAAAATGGGTTATATACGACAATTTTTCAAAAAATCTGGCAATTTCATTTAATATGTTAAATATGATAAATTCAATCAGAATAAATAAAATCTTAGATACATTCAATGTACAAAGATTAATGAAATTTGATGATGAGGCTATTAATAGAATGAACTACTACAAAGAAGTAAGAAATTTTGGATTAGATAAAACTGGTAGAAAATTGACTGCCGAAGAACGTGCACTAGACGAATTTAACTACACTTTAAAATTTCCCGATGTATTCAAAGCAAGTATTTCAAATGTTAAATACAAAAAAACTATTATTTCTTTCATGTGTATACAAATACTTAATTTTATTTTGGAGTTTAAAGAAGCTCCAAAGCTAACAACTATACCCGAAAAAATTCAAACCTCCACATTGCATGATTTCAAACAGGCGTATGTATACGCATTGGATTCACTAGACAGTTTAAAATACGTGAGTGCATACAGCTTTGACAATGACAAACTATATGAGATAGAAAATCATTTTGCAAAGTGTATAATGAGATATTTAAAAGGAGAGAAAAAAATAATTAATTATTTGGTAGATCTTAAAAAGAATATAGATAGTGATTTATCTTTGGTTGAATCTAGAAGACCCAGAAGTTCTAATGTAGAAATCATGTTATCTACACGTAACAAGGAGAATATAAAAACATTAGATTTAATTTCTATTTATAACTTTTTTTTGACTTTTGAAAGAAACCTCTGTGATAGCGAGTTGGCAAGCCTACATGATTTGGTTAATTCAATTCCAAATATCCCACAGAGAAATATGTACCCCTCCATACGATACTCTACATACCTTAGTAAAGAAACAGAAAATCGTGATATAATTGATGAAATAATAGAGAAATATCAAGAAAAGCTAAAAATATTCAAAATATACTGAATGCTGTTCTTTTATAAAGAACAACTCTTTAAAGACTGTCTAAATAATAAAATTAATACATAAATAATATTATTTTTAATAAATCATGTTTATATTACAAAAATAATAATTACCATTTGAAAGCTTCTATAAATTATTTATTGTTCTTAAAATGTTTTAATTGTGAAGAGGAGAGGGGGGTCTTCAATATTCTATGAATGAATCCCTTTAATCCAAAATTTATTTATTTATTTTCTTCATCAAAAACATAATATCATACTTTTCTAGCAAATAACTAAGTTTCTTTGCATATTCGGGATTTTTGTCAACCATACAGTTGTTTTCTTAGGAAAAGGCATTCTTAAACTTTGACTTTTATTGAAATTGTATACGTATTTATAGACCGTATAATCAATTTAATTTATGTTGACATGTTGTGTCAACAATAACTTTTGATCTAATCTGTGCCGTCATGTTTATGTAAACATTCCGATAACTCATGTCATGCTACACAAATGCTAGTCTTAGCATACAACAACTAGTATTAATATAGTAATATATAAGTTATCTAAATATTTACATAAACATGGAAGTATAAATTAAATTGATTGTATGGGTAAATATTCAAATTTCAATAAACATCAAAGTATTTTAATGAGCTTTTATAAAAATCAACTGTGTGCTAGGGGTAATTTAAACAGAAATATTTTAATTTGTCAGTTAAAATCTAAATACGGAGAAATTTGATTTTTATGGAAAATTCTAATCAATTGAAGCTAAGAGAGAAATTGCAAGAAGTTTTGCCACATATGTTGAATAGTGGAATAAGCACAAATTATTTCCGCGATGAACTGATAAATGTAATAACAAGCATATACAAGAAAGAGACGGCATTTCATGAAAAATATGCATCATTAAGTAATTTTGGATATAATATATTTACTTCAGAGATATCACATATAATTGGTAATTTAGACAGTGAGTATAATGAAGAACAAATTGTATCAATGGTTAACAATTCAATAAAAAATCTAGAAATAGCTATGGATGTTATACAGAAAGCAGCAGAATCAAAAATGAAAAATGAAAAGCAAAGAGCAGCATATTATGATATGATAAATAATAATCATGTAACAACAGATTGGGCTTATTTATATAAGTATGAATTCTTATATAATATTGTAAGAAGAATAGACACTAAGAAAAATAATTTTGAAGTAATTGAAAAAAAATATGCTGATGTAATGAATAATATATTTGAGCTAACTGAGAATAAAGAGTGTTCAAGATTTCAAAGAGCTATGGATATACTATCAACCCATGGAGATAATATTTCTATACTTAATGATGACAGGTACAGACAAGAAGAAAATATGGAGAAACTTGGTTTAAATATTGATGATGTTTATTCGCTGCAATTATTTGCGGAATTTGAGAAATTTGATGGGCCATCAATTATAAAACATATATATGATTCAATAGGAATTGAGGATAGCAAAGGCCAGCAATATAATTTTTATGACATTGCAGTTAGTCTAAATCATTTCAGAAATACAACTAAAGAAGATTTATTAGCAGATAACAAAAGTTGCATAGATGGGTTTAAAAAAGATTTAGATATACTTAAAAGAACAAAAGCAGTATTTATTAATGAAGATATTCTAAATAATGCTAGCATTACATTGATGGGATTTGGTATTAATACAGATGCATTTAAAAATAATGTAGTTCAACTATACTTAGAAAGTGTAAGAAAACAAATTTCTAGTATTAGTGGATCAGATGTTAATATTGCTACAAGAAATACAGAAAACATACAGCATAGTAATAGGTCCAGTAGTATAAGAAAATATGCTATTTCTATTATAGCAGTTATTTCTATTTTATTATTTACTTTATTCTTTTTAAAACTATTCTTTAATAATCCAATATCCTTATAAATAGAATATTTTAAATTAGTATAAAAATAAAAAAGTCTTTTCTTTATAATTAAAAAAGTACACATTCATTAAAAATATTTTTATAAAGAGTAAATACACCAAAATTATATAAATATATATTATACAGTATAATGCACATACTATAGATATATATTGTGGACGCGTAGAGACCATATACACCACAAAGGAGACATTGATACATACAGTATACAATATAACAATTGGTGTGATAATAATATATATACGCATTATTTAGGATATGAGCATGCCTATCACAATCATAAACAATAGTGATAGAAGCTGTATAAGACTTGCTAGAATTCAATAAATATGAAGTTTAGTTATGACATCTATTAGTTTGCATTCAACAAGAGAGAAACTCCGCTCTATTATTTAATGCACCCATGAGAAGATGCAGTTACTTCAAAAATAATACAGTTTAAAATAGATAGGTGAAGAAAAGAAAAGTCCTTTATTTATAGACATTAGGACATATGAGTATCTATAGATATGGGACTCTGGTGACACTTGCTGTATTTTTCTGTTTTTTAATGAATTTCGGGCTATATAAAAATAAAAAAATCAAATTAAGTAATAAAAAATATTTTATTTTATTCCCTGAATGAAAACCCGTGTGATTATAAAGCTACTAGTAATGATATACACAGTATGTGCAAGGCTTGAGATATGCGATATAAAGGAAATAGAAGAGAATGGTTTTACTGCATGGCTAGGGAACTTATTAATAAATCCAGATGGACCATTGAATCCGCTCAGAGGATATATTTTTAATAAGAACGGACTATTGTATAACAAGAGATTTTTTTCTCCTGGGGTAAGGATAGATTATAGTTTGAAAAAATATAACAATTTGGCAGAGAGAGTGGGCGGTTACAAATTCGTATTCAGAAGAAATCCAGAAAGCGACAGGCTATATATAAACAACAATACTATAGGTGGAGTTAACACTGGATTAGAGTATTTGTCTGAATTTCATCAGAAAATGATATATATGTTTCCATGTGTAAATGGCATTATTTCTATTGAACCGCATAAAAACAACTCGTTTACTCAGTTTCTAAGAAAACATAGCAGCAGGCCCGACAGTATATACCTTCTTGCTGCACTACTAGTTCTTTCAGAGGGAGTTGATGTTCCCATTGAAATAGACAAGAGCATAGGAGGAAGTGAGAGAATATTTCTAAAAAATGAAAACTTTGTTTTTATTAACCTGCCATTATGGCTGGAGAGCATTGAAGCAGATGCGTCTAAAAAGAAAATTTATCAGAAGGAAACAGAAGGGATTGTACTATTCTTTAAGAAGCTGTGTAGAGAGCCCTTTTTATCCGAAGTAAAAAGGCGTGAAGAGCCTGATAGTCAAGAAGAGTTTTATAATGGTGAATTCCTTGACAGTCCAAAGTTCCTTATACAGTCGTATATTTTTGAATACATAGATAGTATAGAGCAGTACAGGAAGTTTATATCAGCTGTAAGAGTTTTTCTAATAGATTTCGAATTATATCCAGGAATAACAGAAGAGCAGAGGGAACATATTAATAACACTATAAATCGTTGTTTTATAGAAAAAAATCCAGACAATAGTATTAAGAATACTTATGCAGCAGATATTTACAATATTAAAACTAAAATACGCAATGAAGCAATTCTTCCCTTTACATGTCCCATGATGGTACCTTCTTACACCCGTATACCAGAGAATATTCTAGAGAACTCAGAGGATTCTATACAAGATTTGGTACTGCAGTACACTAATTATGTGGAGACAGTGCTTTTGAACCTGTTCATGTGCCTTGCATACAATCCAGAAGCCAACAAATGCTCAACTGAATATATGTATGGTGCCTCTACTGCACTAATAGAATTTTTTAATAAGTACTTAGTGCCCACAGAGAGTGTAAGCCAGGCTAAGCACAGAGACTGGTGCAAAGTTGTATCAAAGTTGAACAATCCAAACATTAGGTATGTAAGAGAGAGTAGAACAATGCTGTATGGTGGATTTCTGAATATTTTATATGTGATATATGAACTGTTTCCATTAAATAATGCTATACGTAGTACTATAATGAATACAATTAATACTCCATATAATACAAACTTAGAAAGAACAAAGAAATTAGAAGAACTATTTCTGCATATTCTCAATCGTTGCTTAGCAGGAAATCATCAAATAAGTATTGGCGCGTCATCATTAATACCCCATTTAGAAAACAATCAGATTATTGATATATTTGGAAATATTATATTTGTTTTTGAGAGGAATGGCAAAAGAGAAAGTATAAAACTAACTACTTTCCCAACACAGTCTAGGTTTATATTACTATCCAAATTTAGAGATTATTCTGAAGATATAAAAAATGAACTTAAGGGCCTTAAAGAGAAGTATTCCAATATAAATAAGTACACTGGAAATATAATTAGTAACTATTTAAATAACGCTATAGAGTCACTTAAGAAAAAAACACTAGAGCAGAATCTGTGTATGCTTAATAATATACTAAAGAATGAAAATATTCGAAATAGGCTATTTTTATATGGGCGTATAAATAATATAGACTATAAAGCAGCTATAATTAATTACTTCTGCATTACAAACAGAGACAAAGTAAGAAATAGTCAACTATTGCGTATTATTAAAAATATTATAGGAAATACATTTATTAATAATCTAGAAGAGAGAAAGAAAATACTTCCACAGATAATGTATTTTACTGATTATGAAAGATTGTTTTCAAATATTGAATATGATTTAGTAAATATGCCTACAGAAGAAATTAGTAACGATTTACTTAGTAGCTTAGTAGAAAGTATGATTTATATAAACCATTCTAAAGAAGCGTTCTTAGAATATTTCAGCTATTTCTTGAGGAAATCTATTCATTATAAGCAAGAATTGAGAATATTTGGAGTATCAGATTCTTTTAAAGCAATATTTATTAAAGCAACAGAAAAGTATGGGTTTAGTATACTAACAGAAATAATGCAGAAAATGAAAGAATGCATCGAATCAAATCCAACAACATCATTAAATGATGTTTGGTTTGCATGGTTATGTTATTCATGTACGAATATTAATAATCCCATGTTTATTAATTTTATTTATGCATATTTAGATCCTATGCGTATTAATAATGAGTATATAGCCCGAAATACTATTACATTAAAAAATAGATCTAAACAGATTTTATCTGCCCTAGAAAAAGAGAAAACTTCACTTTACATTGAAAATAATCCTGTGAGTAAAGAAAAGTATGACAGACTTACAAGTATTTTCAAATTCCAACTTGGCACTGAACTGGGCAGATTAAGCTTATCTGAATTGTTCTCTAGGAAAAGAAACATTCATGGTAATCCAGTATAAATTATTATTATATTGCTATTATAGAATAAAATAGATTTTGATTTATTGTGATTATTACCTTATGGTATAAATACACTACCGTGCGATTACTTATATGGGCATTTTCTGAGTGTTTATAGAATACTATACACATCTCAGAGGTGTCATTCCTACTTACAGCATATAATGAAACAATTAGTGTGATAGTAATATATGCATTTCGAGTATAGGGGTGCTTATTATGATAATGAATAATAGTAATATAAACTATGCAAGTTCTTAAACTCAATAAATATCATATTCGAGTTATATTTCGATATATATATATAATCCAAATGTATATTCTTTATAATAATATAATACTTTATTCTTTAAGTTTTTTTATCTTTTCGTATATATATAGGAATATTACAGTGCCTATAATTAGAACAATTAAAACAGCTAGTCCTATCCACAGAAAACTCTTTCTGAGCAGTCTGTTCTTTGCTGAATGGGTTTGTTCTTGAAGCCCTGAAAGAGACTCGTTTAGCTGTTCTGAGTCCTTTTCTAATGATGAAATTGAGGCCCCTCTCTTTTTTTCTTCTTTTATTGCATCTTTTATTTCACTTTGTGCATCTTCTAACTCTTTCTCTACTTTTTGCTGTGTTTCCTTTTGTTTCATGTGTCAGTGGCTGGTTATTCTGAATTTATCATTGTTGGAAAAGGTTTTTTATCGCAGCATAATTGATTCTTGAGGAAAGGTTCTTTGTTTTAACTGCTGACTCAACTGCATCTTGCAGTGGTATCTTCTCTCTTTCCTTTTCTTTTTTCTTCTCCTTTTTCTCCTTTTTTCTTTCCTTCACCTCCTTCTTCTTTCTTTCTATAAGAAAGTCTCCATACATTACATTCCAGATCCTTTCTTTCTCTTTAACCTCTTCTTTGCTCAGAAGAAGATCGTTCTCCACTTCTATTCCACAGTCAGACAGGTCACTTTCATATTCATTATTATAGTTATAAGTCTCAGCAGATGTGTCTGCTGTGCTTAAAAGGGCTTGTGAAGGAGTTGGTAGAGAACTAGGTGTAGCAATGTAACTCTCATCACTGTCGCTTGGCCATTCTTTAGTTTTCTCATTTGAAATATCCTTCTCAGAAATGTTCATTGAGAGTAGACTGTTTTGATTGGATGCAGTAGGAATTTTTGGAGTATTTGTGACAGTATCTGCAGTATTAGGCTCATTATGGCCTATTCTATTACAGAATGATTCATTAAGTATTTTGCCACGTAATTTAACAATAGGCGGATCTTCCTCTTTCTCCAGCCAAATTGTATTAAACTCGCTAATTGAAAGATTTGCTGTTGCTGTTTCTTTTAGCTCCATAAGCCGCTTATTAATAGTTGCCTCGCACACTTTTACTACATTAGCAACTTCCTCCACTGTTCTTTCTGTTCCGTGTATTCTGCTTGATATAAGAATGGCTGCACCACAAATACCAGCTGGTTTTCTCCCAATTACAATCCAGTCTCTGTCCATTCTTGCTATAAGACGCAATGCAGTCTTCCCAACATTTTGATTATTTAAGTTTAACTTGCTGCAGAACCGAGGGACAAATAGAGACGGATCAACCAATGGCATAGTAATGTTAAGCAGTCTTATTAGCTTTAAGAAGATACTTCCGATTTTAAACACATTTATACGGAGAATGTATGCAAAGTCAACGAGCATGTGCGGTGTCTCTTCCTCTCTACATGTAATGTACAGACATGCCGCTAAAAGTACTTGCGTCTTTCTCCCTTTTGTAAAGTTAAACTGCAGCGACAGATTGTACCACCGCATTGCAGAGTTTATCTGTGACTCTCCAATCCCCAGTGCCTCGCCAATCGACTTGGCTATGCCCCGAATCGTTGTTATGTGATTTGTTGTAATGAACTTACCCGAAACAAGTTTTTTTGTGTCGCCGGTAGAGACGTACTGGCCTTGCAAAATAGAAGAGCCCTTTGTGTCCTGTGCAAATTGCACATCAGACACAATTGTGCTTTCTTCAATTACCAGACCACACGATGTACAGTAACTTATGTCACGCGCTGCATCGGTTTCTATTCTTGAGTTTACGCAAATGGCACACTTCATCTATAAAACTTTTTGAAAAATTAAGATTTATTTCTAGAGTTCCCAGATATATTATAGCTAATGGTAAAGTAAACGCCATTTAATTATAAATACGTTGAGTAATCGGCTATGTCTTTTTATACCGGATAAATTTGAATTAGCAGAATAATACTGTAAAATGTTTAATTTTAAAGAAATTTTAGAGCGATGGACGAAGGAAAGTTTTACTCGAAAGTGCTCCAGGCAGTTATTGTAGAAATACTGAATCAGGTAGGATTTGAGAGAACCAGCAAGCAATCCCTGCAAGTAATACTGGATTTGGTCTTTTCACATATAAACAAGCAACTATTAATAATTAAAAGAATTCTTTCAGAGGCTGGCCTCTGTGAGGCGTATAACAGTATTGTAGAGATAAAAGAGCCAGAAACAGACACTGACTTAGTAAATGCGATTCTTTCAGCTATAATTGAAGAATCAACAGGGCCAGAGGAGTCCTACAGAAGGGAAGAGCTTGTCTCTTTTCTGCAGTACCAGCTGAACATAACCAAGCAAATAAAAAAAGAGGCAGCGCCGCAGGATGAATCACTCCTCGAGATACTTCGTGTTGGCGACCAGCTGAAAAGGGTGCACACAGAAGAAAGAGCACTAATTAACTTTACAGGCGAGGAGGAAGGAGAGAAGAAGGCACCAGAAGAGAAAAAATACTTAGACCAGGACGTACAGGACCATTTAAAAGAAAGAGCAAGTATTCCATTCACTCCCATGCAGGAGAAAGACCAGTCTCAAATTACAGCACTTGTAACAGATGTGACTTTAGAAGAGCCAATAACAGAAATAAACCCAGAGAAGAGTGAATATTTAATACGCAGTAACATGAGAGACTATGAGCACATGCTTAATAAAAAGAGGCTTAGCACATACCACTGCACACCGTGCGAGTCTCAGACGGAAATACCCTTTTTAGAAGATATTATTCTTCTGAGTACGCTTAGAAAACTTACAAAGAAAAGGAAAGACGCAAAAGAAAGACAGAGTCCAAGGACAGAAGACATCTCAGCATAAAGTACGTATGAAATACACAGCAGTTTATTAGTAAAAATCGGTTTATGTAAATTTTTAGTATTCTTTGATTCTCAAATCAAAATTACTCATTTTGGCTTTGTTACCCTTCCTTTCATGAACGTGTTCGCATTAATTATTCGATTGGATATTTCATTCTTTAATTCTGTGATGATCTCTTTTTTGTTTAAAACAATCGGTTTGTCACTGAATTTCTCTGCATATTCTGATG
Organism: Nematocida ironsii; assembly: GCA_001642415.1. Lineage (NCBI taxonomy): Eukaryota > Fungi > Microsporidia > Nematocida > Nematocida ironsii. Next base: position 207,733 of record LTDK01000173.1, read on the forward strand.
CAAGTGCGAATATCTCTTTCTCCACACGAAGAAGTGTTGGTACGGCCATTTTCCGGAACTTTTCTTCTGAGTTCAGCTGAAATGAACTTCTGAATAGTCTGAGCGGATCACTTGCTTGCTCCTCAAATGCAGACATTTTTTGAAGAAGCTCTTTTCTCTCCTGTGAGAATGCTTCAATATTCTTAAGTATTTCATATTCTGTCTGTGCTGAAAGTATTTTCTCTTCCAGCTCGTATATAATCTGCTCCTGTTCTGTGAATTTAAGAGTGTCTATTGTAGAGGGGAAGGGAATAGTTTCGTATTTCTTTTCTTGGATTCTTTCTAAGTCATTCAGAATATTTTGCAGTGCACTCTTTTTTTCTGTGAATATTTCATTTATCTTCTTCTTGTACTCCTCTTCCATTTGCTGTATCCATGCTTTCTCAATGATGATTTTTCTAATTATTGATATTTCATCAATTGACTCCTTTCCCTGTGGGTATATTTTACTTGATAAAAAGGCAATTCGTGAAGTGAATAACATATCCAGTTCTTTTGCTAGTTGATTAATTTTAACCAAGTTTAACTCTATTTTTTTAATACCCGAAAAAGACAAAGTGTCCAGAAATGGAAATAGATTGTTTTTCTCAGGTACACTTTTGAAATTAAATGGAAATAAAATTAATCCGTCTACTATAAGATTATTAAAAACAATCTCACTTGGTCTCTTTAAAACCACAGTAAGTTCATGACCTGCTGGTTTTGCACTGGGAGAAACACCAGAAGTATCCAATTCACAGGGAGAACTGCTATTATCAGCACTCTTTTCCACAGAAATGTCTATTTTACTTACAGTATAATTATAAGACTGGGTTTCACTCGATATATTTTCTAATTGTTCTTCTAATACACTCAAAGCATTAACAATATCACTTGTTGTAGTATACGCAGATGGGTTTACGCCAATAGAAATAAGTAAATCTTTTGTGTTTTCTATTTTTTTTTGAGTTTCTTCTTTTATCTCCTCTTGTTTTCTTTTGAGTCTATCAAGAAGGTCTTTCGCCTGGCGAATACTAGGCTTAGTTACTATACAAATATTAAGTATCTCATTGCATTCATTTTCATATACCACGTGCTCATCTAAATCAGTCATTGCCTCTTTTATTGCACTGGATACTTCTGCAAATTCTTTTAACTGATTTTCGTATCTTACACTCAGAGAGTCTACCTCTTTCTTTAGAAGAGATTCTTTTACTGTAAGATTCTTTTCGTATACCCAGAGAGTGCTCTCTTGGTCAGATACTTCTTCAAGTGCCTGTTGAAGTTCTTTCTTTCGTATTTCCATTGCAGAAATTATTTCTTTCTTTTGCTGTACATCTTTGTTTACTTTGTCTTTTGTTAGTTCTATGGCTGATAGTATATTCTCCATATCACTAGATAGCCAGTCACACGGGTGTGTGTTAAGCTTGTTAGGCGGCATAAGCAGAAGCGATGACTCGCATATCTCTGCCAGCAATTCTTGGATTCTTCTAACATAAACACTTTCTGGCATAAAAGTCAATGCAAAAAAATATTCATGCTAATTGACTTCTCAAAGAAGAAGAAGCTCGTTTCTTACAAAGAGAAAACACCAAAAAAACAAAGAAAACAGACAAAAAAGGAAAAAACAGTTAAGTTATCAGATGTAGACAAGTTATTCCTTAAATCAAAAGAGTTATTTGATGAGACTCCAAGTATATTCGCAGACATTCCCTATGAAAATACAGAAATTGCCGTAATGGTAGACCCCTGCACTAAAACATACAAAAACCCAGCCACGTTATATGAACAGTACAAAGACAGAATCCACTAAAGAAATAGAGCGTTTAATATTAGACAAATTCATTCCTGATGGGATTAATTACATACCAAAAGACCCTGGCAGACAGCAATATAGGAAGTGTGGAATAAAAGAAGAGAAATTAATACTTGCACTAGAAGAGGTTCTATTCGATATTTCATCACCAGAAATAAATCAGTTGGATATTAATGAATATGCAATAAATTCCGGGTATAAGCACTTTTTAACATACAAAGAAATTCGAAAGGCAGGCTGGATACTCATCCCAAACACTCTGCCAATTCTACCAATTACGGAAATTTTCATAACCGAAAAAAGAAATAGTTGCTATAATCCCAGATACTTCTATAAAGTATACCAGCCAGATAAGCACTTTAACAGAAAGAACTCCAAATTATATGGTTACTTGCTTATAGTTACACCACTAGACATATTTACACCAGAAGTATTCTCATATACAGAAAACCTTCCATTACTTATTGCTGTCTCAGATGGAGACACATTCACTGTAATTAAGTCAAATAATTTCAGTTCAATCCCCACTCTTCTCTCAGAATATACGCCCAGTGAGAGAACTTAGCACATACTCTAAAAGTATTTTAGTTACGATTAAATATTTTTTATTATGGCAAACCAGAAGCTTGCGTCGACTCTTATCCTTTCCTCTGTATTTAGATGCTTAACCATTAAAGGAGACACAGAAGACTTTAAAAGCAAGATAAAGCAGGAAGCAACAGTTGAAACACAAGAAGAATTTTTATATTTGATCAGAAGGCTGCAGAAGTTACAGGATATAAAGCCAATTACGGATTTATCATTGTTTAAGAAAGGGATTGAGCCAATGTGGGAAGATCCAAGCAATCTAAATGGAGGAAAGTGGATTATCAAAATAAAAAAGAACACAGCAGAGCAGAGGCTATTTGAAAGCTTATTTATATGGATGGCACTTGTTCCGTTTTCCACCATGGATGTAAATGGGATTGTAGTGAGTGTAAGAGGACACCACACAATTCTTTCACTGTGGACAAAAAGCTGTCCATCAGAAGAGGAGAGGCACATTCAGGAGAAGGAAATACGAGATACATTAGAGCTAAAACAAATAATTCCTGTTTCATTTAAAGGAAATGATGAGTCTCTTAAGGATAAATCATCATTCCGGCATACAGTGAAGGATAAAATACCCAAGCAATAAATTACTTATGTCTACTCTTATTAGACAGTATAAATTTCGGGTTATATTTTATCTGTTAGTAAAAATAACTGAATCTTTGGAATATTTGATTTCTTGCATATTTGTACTTTCTGTTGGAATAATCCATGAAGTAAAAATAATTTAGATTTTTATCTAATTCAGTAATAAATAAACATTTAATAAACCAGAAAATATTTGCATTCTATGGAATATTCTGTGGAGAGTCTGTTTCTGCAGAGGGACAAGCACTTATACATCATTTCTTATGTGGATGGAGCACCAATGAGTGTTTGTGTTATTTGCGTATACCCGAAACCAAATGTTATTTATATTAAACGATTTGAGAGTGCATCAAAAGTAAGGGGATTATCCCGGATGGTTCTTATAGAGAGTCTTAAAAGATTATTTATACACGGGAATAGACCAGAGATATATGTATATTCTCGTCCTATTGGGAGCAAGTATATACATACAGAAAGGCCTATTTCCCATTCAATGCAACTATGTGCATACTGGGAGAGTATTTTAACAGAGATTGGGTACAGCACTATGCGACTAACCCATAAGGAAGCCAAAAGCAAAGAATTTAAAAATATTATCTCAGAGCATAAGGGGATTGCACAGTGTTTAGGAAAGATAATAGATGAGCCAATTAGCAGAGCAATGAGGCATGCCCCAGAGAGTTCTCTTGATGAGATTATGGTAATACTTTGTTCAAGCAGGGATTTAACTTCTGGCTCTCTTATTTTCAGTAAGCCATCTGAAGAGCCTTCTACTATAATAGTCCAGAAAACCCCAGAAAAATCAAAAGATAAAAAGGAAGAATCCGCAGACAAATGTTCATTTTTAAACCAAGAGATCATGCAAAGTGTTACACGCGATGAAATACTCAAAATATTAAAGGATTTACAGAATGGCACTACCTCAGAAGAGCTGTCTCACATGAAAAAAGTACAGCAAATAATAAAGAGTAGCAGTATTCCAAAGAAAGAACCAATTAAACCATTTAAATTAACTATAAAGAGACCAAAAACCAGACAGGATGAACAACCATAGTTGAAGTTCAGTCTATTTTATATCTGAGTAGGAAATATTATCAAATATAATTTAATTGTTATGTTAAATAAAAATGAAATTTCATATTTAAATAATTCTGTGGGATCTGTAAATATTCAGATATTTATGCATTAATAAGTAATCATTTGATTTTATTATGTATATTCCTATTAAAAGAACATTTATTCTTTTGGAATATCAGCACATCCAACGATTCTTGCACCGTGTTTCTTGTTTTTTAGACCAAGAATCTTTGACATTTTTGCTTGTTCTTCTGTCATCTGCTCACCTTTCCTTCCTAAGACAATTTGCTCTGTTACTTCTATGCTGTTTGTCTTTGGGTTAATAATAATGTTCTGGATTCCTAATTTCTCAATTTCTTTAAATAATGTGTTTGAGACCTTTACGCTTTCTTCGTTTAATAATTCTCCTACTGGTAAGACAATGTCACTAGAAAGTGTGTCACCAACCTTTTCGTAGTCTAAGTGACTAATTCTGTCTACTATACTCTGTACTTTTTCTTGGGGAAGATCTGATAAAAGGTAGAGGAACACTTTGTCTGACTTCTTGTATTCAACAGTACCTCTTAAGCTATTAAGTTGCTCTGTGTCGAGTGTTCGTGATAGTACTTTTTCTATCATTTTGTACTTACCAAAGAACAGTTCAGACTTCACACTTCTGAAATCTCTCTTTAATTTCTGAATAAAGGCAGTTTTGTTGTCGCATAGTAACTTGTATATTTTCTGGTATGCTCCTACATTTGATAGTAAATTGTCAACTCTTTCTTTTTTTGCTTTCTGAGACTCTCCTGCCATATAAAAAATTTTCAGTTTTTCTAAAATTTAACTCAAACAAACGGATATTCTTTCATTTATTAATTTAAAGGACTCATTCACCTATTACAGCGATAATCAACTAAATCTTATTATTTATGCGTTTTTCTTTAAATACTCCTCAATTGACTTCTGTGCCATGTACTCTGCTGTTTCTAAGTCCATTGCAGCCCCACAGAATCCAGTTGCATGCACAAAAGAAGCATTTTTTAATTTTGGGAATCTGCGCATTTGTTCATTTCTCAGACCTCTCCACTCCTCACATAAAGGTATCTCTGGTGTGTATCTTATACCTTTCTTGGGAATGCACAGTAATTTATATATAGTACCCTCTCTTGACCGTATTTTGTATATAATTATTGATACATTTCTGTTTAGTGATGTATTATAGTATTGAATTAATTCTTTCACTGGGTATGCTCCGGATTCCATTATAATGTATCTACTTCTTGGATCTTTCATCTGGTTAAAGCTCTGCAGTATTGGCATTTTATCTTTGTTTATCTGGTGCATTAAGTACTTGCAGTGTCTTACTAAATCACTTCCAATGTACTCCATTGCCTTTTCAAATGCTTCATATCTTACTTTATCACCGTACTCAATACTTTCCTTCTCTGGAATATCAAAGGGAACAAATGACCGTATTACATTATCCAAAGTCCTTTCATTATACCTAACATCATCTGATATGTCAACACCATTATCATTTGCATCAACAGATACAAAATATGTCTCATAAAGTAACCCCAGTAGAAGAAGATAGTCAAAATCCGGCTGTACATCCAAACCTAGTGCTTTAATAAATTGCATACCATGGTACTTGTACACTAACCCAGCACTGCTCATTTTTATATCATAGTTGTCATTGTACGTCTGGTTAAACCCTCTTTGATGATGGTCATACTTAAAATTAGTTGGGTCAAATACTCCTCCTACATCCACCACAATATCTCCCGTTTTTATTGTATCTTCATTCCTTGTTCTTACTATATTTGCATGTGGATATATTTTTTTAAGCATAAAACACGCCAACACATCATCCAAGTGAAATGCCCCATCATGTGTTATTATTGTGTTAATACTTTTATTTCCTTCTCTTTCTTCCATGGGAGAGAATAAAAAATTCTTATTTATTCCTTTCCTATTTATCATTTGATTCTTGCCAATATTTCGAGTTATTTATATATTTCTTTATAGTGTGTGATACATTAATTTAATATTTTGGTTATTTTGGTTATTATACTATAAGTAAAATATGAAATAAGCTAGAATAAGCTAGAGCAGGAAGAATAACAGGATTAGTTTGTATAAGAATGGATATAATTTAAATAATTGCAATAAATACAGTAGCAAATAAGTTTAATAATGTATATTATATACTGTATTTAGAGTATTAGATGTATTTATAGTATTTCTACTGGTATTTCTGGTTATTAAGACAGGATTACTTTCTAATTTTAAGAAATTCCTTTTTATTATTTAAACTATTTTCATTTTGTGTTTCAAATATTTTGTTGTTTTTCTTCTAATTAATGTCTATTCAGCAATACTACGGAGGATCCTCTCTGGCAATGGTGGGAAAGGATGCAATTGTGATCACAGCTGACAAAAGATTTGGAAACAATGCAAGCACATTGCACTCAAACTTTACCCGTTTGTATAAAATGACAGACAGGCTTATTCTTAGTTTGACTGGGTTTGTGCCGGACTGTCAAATACTTTACAAGACACTCAGAAAGCACGTGAACATGTTCAAGCTCAATGAGCAGAGGGAGATAGAGCCAAAAGAGTTTGCTTGTTTACTTTCATATATTCTGTACAGCAAGAGGTTCACACCTTTCCTTATTTCCCCACTGATAGTAGGATTTGACAGGGAGAACACCCCACATGTATATACCATGGATTTAATAGGGTGTATGAGTGCGCATAAAGACTTTGCATCAACCGGAACTGCATCCACTAATTTAACAGGTATTGCAGACGTGCTATTCACTGAGGGCATGGAAGAAGAAGATTTGTTCACCACAGCAGTGCAGGCATTTTTAAATGCAATAGACAGGAATGCGCTGTCAGGGTGGGGTTCTGATGTAATTATTCTGACACCTTCAAAAAGAGTGCACCGTGAAGTAAAAACACGGCAAGATTAAAAAGCTAACTGAAAGGGCTGGTATGACAGGCAGTAGATTAAACAACTCTCATCCAACATCCATCTTAATAAAGTATACCATTTAGGTTTTATTTATGAATTGTCATGTACTTATTTATACTATACTGCAGTAATTACGATATATCCCGAAATCCCATTCTATTAAAGAATTTTGGGTTATTTCAAATTATATAATTGAATATTACAGTGATTACTTATGCTTTATATACGTGTATTTTTATACAAGCACTTTCCGTGTAAATTACAGCTAAATCTGGACAGTTCTCTGTATATATTGGTATATTATGAATATTATTATATAACTATCTTAGTCATTATTATTTTCTGTCTCTTTTTTCTTTGCCTGTTGTTCCATGTACTCTTTCTTTGTGTACGTCTTTGCATACTCTGATTTAAGGAATGCACCGCGATACGCATCATTCACTGGGTCTAAGGCAGATACAACGCATGGATCATTTGGCATGTACCGCAGTGGAATGATTTCCTTCTGGATTCTTTCCTTTAACCCTTTTATTTGGCTAAATCCTCCAGTTATGAATATATTACGTACGTCCTTAGTGTGCATAATGTTAGAAAGACTTTCAGTGAGACCTGGCTGCTCTATCCCTACAATTGCAGGATTAAAGAGTGCTTCTGCTGTTCGTATAAACTCAACATTGATGTTTATTCCTCCCTTCTCTTTATGCCCGTACCTTATTTTATCAAGTGGGTTCTCCTCTTTTTTAATGTACTCTGGATCATTTTCCCGTAAGAATCCATCTATTTGCTCAATCTCATCAAGAATTGCACTGTCATCAAGTGATGCATCCTGAATATCCTGTAAGTATACGTTATCCTCTGACTGTGTATCTGGGTGCTCTAAAGACTTCTTTAGTAGTGCCAGAGAGTGCGTACTTTTCTTGTTCTTCAACTCATTCCTTACAAAAGTCCTTTTCTTAATTATCTTCTCAAGGTACTCCAACCGATCCCTTCGTAACTTCATAAACTCACCTGGATTGTTTATGAGCAAGTATCTGTCTTCAAGTATAAATATGTGGTAGTTAAGTCTCTCCAAGGATTTCAGTATTTTCTGCTTATTCCTATGATCAGTTGCTCCCTTTATGAGTTTCTCTCTTTTTAATTTCTTAGCTAGTTCTTCTTCATTCATTAATTCACTTTCTTTCTGTGTACTGTTTGTTTCTGCTGTTTCAACCACTTCTTCTGCTTCCTCTTCAATTGCCTCTTTCTCTGTCACAGTATCACTTATACGAGTTTCTGTACTTTCTTCACTCTCCTCACTCTTCTCTTTATCCACTAATGCTTTTGTTTTCTTTCGGATCTCTTCTGCTGGTTTTCTTTTAGGATAATTCCTAATAGGTGCAGTTTTCTCCTTCCCTGGTTTTTGTAATATTTGAACATTCCCTACTCCTTCATGTACAACTCCCTCTATTTCTTTAAGGTAATCCAGTGGTACCTTTAAATCCTTAAAGTACTCAATTACATCTTCTTTCTGTACTTTTACACCCGTACCACAGTACTTATTAGAAATACTTCTACAGAAGATATACTGTGCTGCTAAACTCCCCAGTGGCATATAAGTACTCTCTTCATATAAAATACTTTTTATCACAGGATCTACAGGAATAACGTACACTCCCATATACCCCATACTAATTATTACATCACAGAATTCTCTTTTAAACCCTTCTGTATCCAGTGACATATTTGAATTATTCTGTATATTATACTCATATGAATATAACATATCATACCCTATATGCACCTTTTTAAATGAGAATGTATTAAATATACTCTCTATGGCCATATCATGGAATACTTTTGGATTTAAAAAGCACTCAGTTATTACTAATTCTTTAATGTCTTCCTTTTCTTTAGTATTTAACCCTATTTTTACTTCTTTCATTATTGATTTAATTGTACCTTCAAATACGTCATAGTTATACACAACCATTCCATCAAACATACTTTTTACTGTTGATGGAGTATTCTGGTTTTTATCCACAGATATTGAGTATGATGCTTTACCATCCTTTCCCTTTGTTCTGTATATTTGGTTACGGAATTTCACACTTGGTATATCTTTATTGGTTCCTGCTTTACATTCGTATGTTCCATTGTCAATTACCAAAAGGCTTCCCATAAAATATTTTTTACGTCTTCTTATTTATTTATACATTACCTCTACATAAGTTAAATAATTTAAAATATAATAATAATAGTATAATAAGTAATATATATTACACATAGTATAATAAGTAATGATTAATGTGTAATAAGTAATGATTAATGTGTAATAAGTCTTATATATTGTGTAATAAGTAATAATAAGTTATATATTTATGATGATACCACCACTCTCATATAAGAACTCATGGGTTATATGCCAATATGGCAACTACTGACCATTCATCCCAAGGCATTCACATAACTTATAGGGAGACTCATGAGAGCATTAACAGCTTACTTCATTACCAGATCTAACACAGCAATATTATTAATACTCCAAGTTAGCACAAGTTTATGCCAATTTCTAAATAGAATAAAAGCCTCTTTCCATTCACTCTCTTATCTATCTTGGCTATGTATCAGGACAGCTACTGTATTACTTCTTGTGAATACGTCATAAATATATATTGCACCACTATTTTTAATTAGAAATTTCGGGTTATTAATATAAGATTCGAGGGGCCTCGAGCAGATGGGCGTCATGCGCCACTCTCTCTTCCTATATCCTCTAAGCTGTTCCTCGTGTCCCTAGGGCAGCGATATACTAATTCAGAGATCCCGGCCTTTTACTTTGACGGGATCACCGCGCGAGCTGGCACGCAGACGTATACCCCTCAGGGGCTCTCGTCTGAGTGGTGGTGTCACCACAATTACAGTTTATATAAAATATTTAAAGGGGAAATATAAAATATTTAAAGGAGAAATATAAAAGTTTTTTTATGAAAAAATATATTATTGATGAGAATGAGTTAAAAACAGAATTACAGAAAGAATTCAATGGCAAAGAAGAAGAAATGAAAAGAGAAGATATATATAAAATATATAAAATAATATTAGGTGTGACTCGAAATAACCCAATATTTAAAAATTTACCAGAATCTCTCACTAGATTGGCATATAATATACTTTATATACAAATATATAATAGAATTATTAACTATGCTTATGGAAATTCTACTATATCAGAAATCAAAAACTCTATAACTCAAACATATGCAATTATAGATATAATTAAAGAAGCTGCAAAACAATTAGACAGTGAAAGTAAAAAACAAGCATTTTATAGATTAATTGGGAATAATCATATAATTATAGCATCCGTATATAGACATAAAAAGAATTTCTATGATTCTTTTATTAATATACTGCGTGAGAAAGCAGGCATACCAGAATTAGATGGTAAAATAACTTCAAAAGATGCAATAATTAAACTATTTGAGTTAACTGAATCAGAAAAGTATTCTAGACTACAGAGAGTATTAGATATACTAATGAAACATGGTGATAATCTAATAATAACAGACAATAATGGAGTAGAACATTCAAATATAGACAATTTAGGCATATGTAATGATGATATTTATTCATTATAATTACTTGCAAGAATAGAAGATTTAGATTTTGTTTATTTTACTTCTTTCTTTATAAATAGTTCAATTTATAATTCAATTTATAGTGAAGATTTATATAATTCTATTTTTGAGTTATATTATACAATATATATTATGTCTTCTATGGATAATGGATTTAATTCATATAAAAATAAGAAAAAAGATACAATTAATACATGCTTAAATCAACTAAAGAAAAATATTAGTGTTATGGATCTTAATGACATTGAGTGTGATATAACAACATCAGAGGAGTGCGGATTTATAGTAGACCATAAAGATTTTAATATTGATAATTTTAGAGATAATGTAATTCAAAATTATTTAATTTCAATAAAATCTGATGCTGATTATATTAGAATGGGTACACTTATAAAAGATACTGAAAACAAAGGAATACTTTCTAAAACTATAATAATTATGGCAATAATTATAATTATAATTATGATTATTCTTAGTATAATATTTGGGTTATATCCTAATGAAACAAAAAAAATTATGAATAATTTAAATATTATATCAAGATAAAATTGAATATTATTATGGGTTATATAGGTTATATACGGGTGGGTATGGTTTAGACTGGTATACTAATGTGTCAGTACGTGCTGTGATCATGTTAAGATAAAGGGCCTGATATAAGAATAAGTATATCAAATTCAGAGTAAGTAGCACATAAGAAAACAAATCATAGAACTATGGGAATATTTCAGTCTAATATCTAGTATTACTATGACTATGTGTACATTCTGGTACTGTGATGATCATAATAAAGAGCATATCTCTATTTATTTTAGATTATATTATCTGGGCAGTGACAGTGTTATTTTTTGTGTATAACTTACTATTACTATGTATATATTGTGTAATAAGTTATATACTATTTATTACATGTAGTATAATAAGTTATATTCATCTGTATATATTATTGTACATTGTGTAATAAGTAGTATAATTTACATAATGTGTAATAAGTTATGTTATAATGTGTACCAGTTTATTAAAATAAAATTAATTTATTGTCTAATGTGTAATAAGTAATACATAATGTGTAATAAGTTATATACTATGTGTAATAAGTTATGCTTATTTATTATGTATTATGTAATAAGTCTTATACTATGTGTAATAAGTTATGCTTATTTATTATACATTTTGTAATAAGTTATGCATATTTTATATCAGTTTAATAAATCATCAGTTGTATAAATATTATAATTTATTATAATACATTGCGTAATAAGTAATAATAAGTAGTATATGTGTAATAAGTCTTATACTATGTGTAATAAGTCATGTATAACTTACTACTACTATGTATACATTATGTAATAAGTAATATAATTTACATAATGTGTAATAAGTCTTATACATTGTATAATAAGTCTTATACATTGTGTAATAAGTCATGTATAACTTACTACTACTATGTATACATTATGTAATAAGTCATGCTTATTTATTATACATTATGTAATAAGTTTTATACATTGTGTAATAAGTTATACTTTACTTATCCAGATATATTCCGTATGAGTATAGCACTGCTTTATATTTTCTTATACCAGAACTTTTTACACATAGTCTCATTTTTTCTTGTACTAATACTTGATATATTGTCTTAATATATACAGGAGAAGTATCTCCAGTGTAAATAAGTGTAATACTATTATTATATACAATAGAATCATAACAGTACTTAATGATATTAATGTACTTAATCTTATTATGACAGGAAATACCTAAAAATATTAAAAATATTTCATTAGATTTCCTTATATGGCAATTACCGTTATAACGGATATTTTTTGTTTTTTTAATAATTTTTACTAATTTTTTAATATAATTAACTGTATTACCATTATTACTTATACAGTCAAGTATACCTAATTTAATCCTTATGGGGACATATTTAAGTAGTTCATATACAGAATATGTATTAGGCCAGTCTAACCCTATAAAACTTTTAAACCATTGTGTAAGAATTTCTGGTGAATTTATATGTATTAAATACTCAAGAATTTTAACTAATTGTGTAATATGTATTGTTATATTTAAGTAATTGTGTAATAAGTCTAAGTGTAATAATTTCGTACACTCGTTGTAAATGCCTGTATAAATCATAATTGGTAGTAGAATACTTTGTACACAATGATCATTTAATTCAGTACTTCCTAGTATATTAGTAATAAATTGTGTTGATAATTTTGATTTTTTTAAGTACACAATGTGTAATAAATAACAGACTAAAATATCTTCCTTATAAAAAATATTTTCTATTTTGCCGCCAAGAAATAATCTGTCAACCTTATTTTTATCGTTATTTATAATTAAATTAACGGTTTCTATTAAATAATTAATATTACTGGTATTTTCCTTATTTAGTAATCTTAACTGTATTTTTAAATAATTTAAAAATAAAAAACCATAAAAATTTTTGTTTCTTTTTTTAACATAATCTATCTTATATGTAAGATAAGACTCTACCGTATCGGGTAATTGATGAATTTTTCTTTTTTCTGTATAAAAATCAATACCTGATTCATTTATATCCAATATAATCCCTTCTTCTTGTTCATGTGTTATAAACCTAATAAATATCCTACCGAATACATCATAAATATTATTTTTAGGTACACTTAAAATACTAAAATTTTTTATGAAAATTTTTATATCTAAATCTTTTGTATTTTTATTTTCCGTATTAGGAAATAAATAATAAGATTTAAATAACGGTTTTAAAAATTCTTTAGTATATAAATCAATTTCCTTATATAACGTACCATTATTACCATATTTACGTATACTCTCTTTAAACATAATAAAATGCTTATTTCTTGTATTATGCTTATTAGTTAGCTTAGATATAACCTCAAGTATACTTATTACACCTTGTGTATTAAATAATGAACTATTTTCATTAATTATACCATAAAAGGAAGAATTCCATATTTTACCTATTTTAGTAGATAAATCCGTTGGGAAACAATTTTTTACTTTTTTAATAAAATTAATTAATTTAAAATTTGCATTTGGTAGATGATCAGTCGTATACTTATGAGTTATTGGGTTATAAGTTATGCACTTAATTAATTTTAATAACCAAATTCCACCTACTGGTTGAATATATTCTCTATTTAGGGTTACATTCGGGTTATGTGGTATAATTGGTAAATTATTTGAAATAGTCCTATTTTTATACTTTACTAATTCATTAACAGGTGAGTACCTGAAAATTCTGTTAGATGGTAATACTTCTATAAAATATTTTTTATATAATGATTTTGCAAACTTTTTAGTATTACTTAATATGGAAATATCTGTTTTTTTTGTATTTTTAGTAGTATAAATAGGTGTATTCATATACTCATGTAATAAATCGTATACTGCCCGTATAAAATTAAGCATTTCTTCTTTTTTTGTGATATACTCGTATATATACGAATAAATAAGAATTTTTGGACTGTTTAAAAATTTTGCAGTATAAAAATTTTCATATGTTTCAGGTTCTGTATAGTTATACTTTTCTAGAATTGGATTATTTCTGTTATTTATAAAAAAGTTTATGATATTTTTTGTTTTTTCTTGTTTTACCGTTATTTCTGTGTTGTTTTTAATTAATTTCAGGTGCAAACCAATCATAAAATGATTTTCTTGTGAATTAAATTTTTTTAGTATAAGAAAATCTTTATCATTGATTTTTTGTACAAAAAGGGAAATATCCAATCCTTCAGAAATTAAAAAAAGTGATGCTAATACTTTATGCACATACGGTAATATATCATGGTGTTTTAAGAATATAATTAATTCATCTGATAATCCATCTGATAAGGGAGTATTAAATTTATCTGTATATGTAAACATATTAATTAATGTATTATGATACTCTTTTAGGTATTTAAATCTTTCTTCTCCCTTATTCACCCTATCAAAATAATCACAATAACTATCTTTATAAGGGTATCTTTGGTATAAAGCATTATTAGAAGAGTCTTTATACGTCTGTACAGTTGATTTAATCTTTATTTCTTCAGCGTAATTCCTTTTATTGTATATGCCACCACTTTCATACAATAAATATGCTATATCAAAATTTAGTAAGCTATGTGTATTAATTAATATACATTTTGTTAGATATTTCTTGATTATTTCATTATTTAATAGTTCTATTTCTTCTGGTGATAATAATTCTGTTGTATTTACTGTTATTATGGATATTAACAGTAATAATAGTTTAATTCTCATTTTATTTCATATAATAAAATTTTAATATATATTTTATAACTGATATTTCCTTATATAGATATTTTTAATTATGACATAAAATAAGAAATTTTTGTTTATTATTTTATTTTTATGATATGTCAATACATTATACACAATACATAATAAATCATATGAATATATTATGTATTATGTAATAAGTTATGTACATTGTATAATAAGTTATGTTATGTATATGAATATTTAGTGTATATTGTGTAATAAGTTATGTACATTGTGTAATAAGTTATGTATATGTGTAATAAGTTTTGTTATGTTGTGTAATAAGTTATGTACATTGTGTAATAAGTTATGTACATTGTGTAATAAGTTTTGTTATGTATCGTATTATTTAGTGTGCATTGTGTAATAAGTAATAGATATTTTAGTGCATTGTGTAATAAGTAATGTACTATGTGTAATAAGTTCTGGTATGTTGTGTAATAATTAATAGATATTAGGGTGTGTATAGTAATATTTAGTGTACATTGTGTAATAAGTTATGTATATGTGTAATAAGTTATATACTATTAATTATACATTGTGTAATAAGTTATATGTATATGTGTAATAAATTCTGTTATATTGTGTAATAAGTAATAGATATTTTAGTGTGTATAGTATTATTTAGTGTGTATTGTGTAATAAGTTTTGTTATATTGTGTAATAAGTTATAATAAATTTAAATAAAAAACCGTTATATAGAACTATTTACTTATTATTACTTAATTTAGTAAATATTATTTTCTGGATTATTGGTTGAACCTTCTCTCCTGCACATCTTAACCTCTCTAAATAACTATTATTAACTAAAACAGTCCTCTCCTCATCCCGTATAACTATCCCACCAAGCATATCCTCATTTAATGGTTCTATCCTGTAATTCTCTCCTTTAAGAAGGTTTTTTACAATTGTTTTGTTTTTTTCTTGTATATGGATTATCATTTCCTTTTTAGGAAATATATAACGGTATTTTTCAACGGTTTCTTTTACTAATTTTTCAGTTAATAAAGAATTTTTACATTTTTCTGCTGCACTGTTTAGAATTCTGTTTATTGTGTGCTCCTTCTGCTTTGCTATACTAAGACAGGCTTTTGCCCTTAATTTCCCTACTGCAATGGTTTTATCCATTTGAATCCTGTGCATCTCCTCTTCTCTCATTTTATTTATTTTTTGTGTGCTTGTCACGGCCAGCTCAGAGACCTTCAGTCGATAATCCTCATTTGCTTTGATTTTTATTTCTTGTGTCTTCTGCTCTGCTTCTTGTTGAATGAATTTAAGCATTCTTCCCATGTCCCATCCATCAACTGCGTATTTCCTGCCTCCAAGTCCTTTTGTTAGTGGTTTTCCTGTCATACGTAAATTCTAAAACTTTTTGGAGTAAATAAAAATTTTAAATTTTATTTTTATAGGAGAAAATTAACCAATAAAGAATAAAATATAAAATACATTGTATAATAAATAATACTTATTACACAATATATAATAAATAATACATAATAATATAACATAACTTATTACACAGTGTATAGTAAATAACATTACTTATTGGTCTATTAGTACTATATATTACTTATTACTCTATTAGTGCTATATATTACTTATTACACAGTGTATAGTAAATAACATTACTTATTACTCTATTAGTACTATATATTAATTATTACACTATGTATAGTATATACTATTACTTATTACTCTATTACTATTATATACTATTACTTATTACTCTATTACTATTACTTATTACTCTATGTATATTATATAACATTACTTATTACACATATACTATTACTTATTACACATATAACATTACTTATTACACTATTACTTAATATATATGGATATTCTAGAATTTATTACTATATGTGTTATTAGTTATTTTAGGGTTACCTCGGGTTACCTCCTTTTTACTATCTGTACCACATCCTCATCTACTAAAATATGTTCCTTACCAACCCGTTGTGGTACATGCTTTACACTATTACCCCATACAATCGCATTCTTAAACTCACTCAGAATACCCCTATGAATAGAATTACAAAAGTCTTTTATACTGCACTTACCCTCCCTCATAACAACAGGTGATGTATAATCAGGTAATTGTCCCCTTGGTTTAGTAAACACCCTGATTAACCGTAATTTAGCCCATGAAGCTTCTAATACTTCATCTAAATTCCATTCCTTATCAGCACATACAGGTACAGAATCCTTTAACTGACTAATTATATCTAATTCTTCATATGATATACTATCTATCTTATTAAGTATGTATAAAGCAGGCACGTATACACGGTTACCTTCAATTACATCAATTAAATCATCAGCAGTTGCATCACACCTAAACATTACATCTACATTTAATGTTCTGTACTCTTTAAATATCATTTTTATACCTTCTTCATCTAAATGAGTCAATCTACATGATGATCGTATATTTACACCACCACGGTCACGTTTTGATATTGTAATATCTGGTGGTGATTTATTCAGTCGTATACCAAACCCTTCTAATTCCATTTCTATCTTTCTTTTGTTAGTGAGTGGTTTAGTTGCATCTAATACTATATATATAAGTGAACATGTTCTGGCTACAGCAATTACTTGTTTACCTCTACCACGGCCATCTTTAGCACCTTCAAGGATTCCTGGTAAGTCTAATATTTGTACTTTAGCACCATTATAATGAAGGATTCCTGGGACTGTGGTTAGTGTTGTAAATTCATAATCTGCTACTGCACTGTACGTGCCTGTTAATTTAGTCATGATTGTACTTTTACCTACTGATGGGAATCCTACAAACCCAATTCTTGCCACACCGGTTTTTGCCACATCAAATCCTTCACCAGAAGAACCTCCACTACTTTTAGTTGTAAGGATCTCTCTTCTTAATTTGGCTAATTTTGCCTTTAATAATCCTAAATGGTTTGCTGTTGCTTTGTTTTTCTGTGTTCTTGCCATTTCATTCTCTATTTCTTTAATTTTCTCTACCACGCTCATCTGAAAAATATTTTACACAAAGGAAATTTTAATAATAATACAGTTAATAAATATTATATAGTAGTAATAGTGTAATAAATATTATATAGTAGTAATAGTGTAATAAGTTATGTTATATGTGTAATAAGTTATAGAATATAATACATTATATGTAATAAGTAGTATAGTATATTTAGTACATTGTGTAATAAGTAGTATAGTATAGAAATATATTATACACTATGTGTAATAAGTTATGTTATATTGTGTAATAAGTTATGTTATGTAATAAGTAATAATAAATGTAAACTGTGTAATATGTATTATTAAGTAGTCTTTGTGTAATAAGTTATATACTATTAAGTATACACTGTGTAATAAGTTATGTTATATTGTGTAATAAATAAAATATATTAGGGTGTGTATAGTATCATTTAGTGTACATTGTGTAATAAGTAATGTTATATTGTGTAATAAGTAATGGTCTTTGTGTAATAAGTCTTGTACACTGTGTAATAAGTTATATAATATATTATACACTGTGTAATATGTATTATAATAATATTTTATTTTTATTTTTTATACATACTGTAATAAATTCTGGCTTTTTTTATTCTGTATGGAAAAAGACCAGCAAACAGCTGAGCAGTTAGAAGTAGAAAGATGGAAGATGAAAAAACTCTTGAAATACTTACAGAATGCAAGAGGAAATGGAACATCTATGATATCCCTGATACTCCCACCAAAAGATCAAATTTCTAGAGCTAATAAATTATTAGTAGAAGAGTACGGGACAGCTTCCAACATAAAAAGCAGAGTTAACAGACTCAGCGTACTTGGTGCTATCACATCAGCACAGCAAAGACTTAAATTAATCACAAAAGTGCCTGATAATGGACTGGCACTGTACACAGGAACAATCCTGGAAGATTCAGGCAAGGAAAAGAAAGTCTGTTTTGATATAGAACCAATGAAACCCATTAATACGTCACTGTACTTATGCGATAGTAAATTTCATGTACAAGACTTAATAAACTCATTAGAAGATGATTATAAATTCGGGTTTATAGTGCTTGATGGACATGGTGCTTTATTTGCAGTATTATCAGGTAACTCAAAAGAGATCAAACAAAATATAACTGTAGATTTACCAAAGAAACACGGTCGTGGTGGACAATCATCAGTTAGGTTTGCTAGGCTTAGATTAGAAAAAAGGCATAATTACCTTAAAAAAGTCAGTGAGATAGCCACACAAGTATTTATATCTAATAATAAGCCAAATATACATGGACTTATACTGGCAGGGTGTGCTGATTTTAAGAATGATTTATACCAAGCTGATTTCTTTGATCAGAGACTTAAAGTAAAAGTAGCCAAAGTGATTGATGTAGCGTATGGTGGTGAGAATGGGTTAAATCAAGCAATAGAACAATCAGAAGAAGTCCTTCAGAATATAAAATTAGTAAGTGAGAAGAGGACAGTTAAGTTATTCTTTGATGAGGTTATATCTGGGTCAGGTAAGGTTTGTTTTGGTGTAGATGAGACTATGAGTTGTTTAGAGATGGGGTGTATGGAAGTATTAATCATAGATGAGTCATCTACAATAAGAAGGATTGATAGGGATGGGTCTGTGGTATACTTAATGGATTCTAATGAGGGTGATTTATTGACTGATTGGCTTGCAGAGAATTATAAGAAGGTTAATTGCAGTGTGGTATTTATATCTGATAAGAGTCAGGAAGGGACTCAATTTATATCTGCATTTAATGGGATTGGAGGGATTCTACGGTATAAAATGGAGATGGATGATAATGCATCAGAAATTGAAGATTTCTCAGATGCAGATATTTTTTAGATAATCAAATAAATTACAACGGTTTTATTAAAATATTTTATAAAAATAACGGATAATAATAAAAAATATAAAAAAATAACGGATAAATAACGGATAAATATATAATATATATATATAACGGATAATTAGTGGATAATTAATGGATAAAAATAAAAAATATATATAATTAACGGATAATTATATAAAATATATATATAACGGATAATTATTATTTAATTTTATGATTAAATAGTTTATTAATAGGTTTAAGTAGTTATATTCCTTATATTAAGTAGTTCTATGCTTAAATACTCCTTATATTCCTTATATTATACTACTCTCCTTATGCTTAAGTACCTAATATGCTTAAGTATCTTTCCTTATCCCTCTCTTCTCTCCTTATATTAAGTACCCCTTCTATTCCTTATCTCTTCTCTTATCTCTTATACCCCTTATATTCCTTATCTCTTCTCTTATACTCCTTCTTATGTTAATATGCTGAATTACCATCCTATCTCTACTACACCATTGGATGTAAGCTCTTTTATAAGCATAGTAGCATATACACCTGGTGGTAAATCAAATGATATCTCTAAATACTTATTATTAATGGAATAATTTAAATTATCAGGTATAATAATGGCTTTCCTATACCCACCAGTTAAACCAATCACTTTCTCATGCTTACACTCATTAATCTCTTCAGTGGGATATAATGGTATTACTATATTACTTAGTATAGGAGTATCAGATACTTTAACTAATTGGTCTATTTGATGCTTATTTGTTATAGATCCTATACTTACATCTGCTATATACTCATTATTACGTATACCATTAATTAATCTTTGTTGTAATACATCATTAAATAATTTACTCTGATAACTGTGTAAATAAATCATTCTTGTTTCTCTTCTGATTCTGTTAAATATTATTTTTGCAGGAATTTTCTTTTCTAATGAATAAATAACGGTTTTTTCTGTTTGAAATTTACCTGGTAGGGTATTCCTGGCATCAGAATACTTTTCTTGTTGTAAATACATTATTGCTTCTTTTACTTTTGGTGAATTCTCTAAATTCCTTAAATTTTCAATGATTTTATTAATTGCACCTTTGAAATCCTTCTTTATAATTAACTCTCCTACATCAGGATTACTTAACCCATACCCAAACCTTTGATTTCCATAATAATTTGGAAATCCTTCCATTTTTAATAAGTTTATCCTTTCTTCTAAATTTTTTATTCCGTCAGTTATTTCTAACCGTAAATAAAATCTGTTTTTTTCTAAATCTCCTAATTGTATTTTTTTTGATATTCTTTCTATATTAGTAAGTATAATTATATCTTCTGTTATAGAAGTAGTTATATCCTTATACTGATCATTTGTTTGTTCATATTCTGTTGAATTATTGTATTCTGTTGTAATTCTCCTTATATCCTGTATAATATTACTTAATGGTAATATACTTATGTTATTTAAATCAGTAATACCTTTAAGATTATCCTCATGTAAGTCTCTGGTGGTACTTGAGAATAATAAATTTAATTTATTAACTGTATCTGAGATGGGTATTTTTAATAATTCTGAAATATCTTCTGGTGTTATATTACTATTTTTGGTAATACCGTTATTACTACTTTTGGTAATACCATTATTATTAATAAAATTTGCTAATTTATAAATATTTAAATACGGTACACCTGATATACTTATTCTTTGTGTAGTAATTGCTTTCTTGTCCTTATTCCCTGCATAATTTATCTGATTACTATCTATTTTTAATAACCTTGCTAATAATTCTACTGAATCATTCGTTGTTCTACCCCTCTTAGTAAGATTAACCGTATACGTACTCATACTGTGATGAGTATCAAATATTACTAATATATCTGACTGACCTGGTTTTATACTAACTGATTTTGTATATATAAATGGATGCATAGAATATATCTTATGAATCTCTTCCCTGTCCTGTTTTTGTTGTATACCTGTGATTCTGCATATAACACTAACTGTCCTTTCTTGTATACCGTATATATCTGTGAGTAATTTATGCTTTATGCCTGGTAAGTTATCTAATAGTAATATATTACTATTATAAATATGTCCTATGTTTAAGAATGAGTTATTTATACCTTCTCTTACAATAAAGTCCTTTTCATTCTCTTTTAATATGAGTTTTATTGGATTTCCTTCATTAAGACATCTTCTCCATGCAAATTCTTTCATTTTTTTATAAATGGTAAAGGCAATAAAAGGAGCATTAATTGAGTGTGATCCATCTATTAAGCAAATAATAATAAGACTTAACAGGGAGAGTAATTTTATAATACAGGAGATAGATGATAATACATTATTTATAGATAACAAGTATATAAGAAAGATTGAAGAAGAAACAGAGAGGATGTTAAGTTATATTGTAAAAAAGAATTTTGAATAATTATTACATATAGTATAATAAGTAATATATAATAGTAATAGAGTAATAAATAATAATAGAATAAGTAATAGAATATAATAGTATATGTGTAATAAGTAGTATATATTGTGCTATGTGTAATAAATAATAGAATATAATAATATATGTGTAATAAGTAATAGGTAATAGTGTAATAAATATTATTAAGTGGTAATAGTGTAATAAATAATATATGTTATACATTGTGTAATAAATAATATATATTATACTATGTGTAATAAATAGTAGAGTGATAAGTAGTATATGTTATACATTGTGTAATAAGTCATGCTATGTTATATAGTATTTATTATGCTATGTGTAATAAGTAATATATTGTGTAATAAGTATTATTTATTATGCTATGTGTAATATATACTGTACTATATATATTAGAATATTTTATTATTTTTTTATTAATGGCTTATAATAGAGAAATATTAAAGTTAAAGGACTTTCAAGGTGATCCATTAGAATATGAAGAGTTCTTCAGAAGAATCCTTTATAATACGAATAGTACAGATATACAACATACTGAAATAGTTAATGACCTACTTTCATTATTTAATACTAACAGAAGTAGTACAGTAATAGAATGTGCTATTAAGACTTTATACGCTATGTGTATAAAATTATCACCAAATACGATAATCCCTGTGATAGAAATAGGCAGTGTATTAGAGACGTATTCTTTATGTGTTAATTATACAGGAATAAGCCAGGATGAGTATAAAGATTGGGTAAACTTAGTAAGACTTATTACACAATCTACCATAATTCATAGAGAGTGTATATTTATTATGGTATGTAGAATAAGTTTTATTGAAGAAATAAGAAAAATGATAAAAATTTACATAAATGGAAATATTTCAATTAATTCAATTAAATTATCAACGGTTATTTTGAAATATAAAAATATTTTAAATGAAAATGAAATATTTTTATTACTAAAAAAGTACATTACCCTATTAGGAAATAACGATATTTTTATATCTAAAGAATCTTCTTTTTTTATTAAAGAATATTCTAACTGTAATAATATAAATATATACAGTATAATTAAAGAAAATCAATTAAATATAATTGATTCATTAGATAATTACATAAGGGATATATTCCATCACTTACCATTACTTATTAAACAATGTGTAATAAGTACACTAAAAAACACAAATTTAATTAAAATACCGTTAGAAATAAAAAATATTTTAAAAATAAAAACAAAAGATAATAATATATCAAAAAAGACCGTTAGATATATATTATTAAATGAGAATACAACAGAAAATAATCATATAATTAATATTAACTTATCAGATGATTATTACAGTAAGAAAGACTTATCACATTTATTAACAGAATGTAAACCACACCCATCCTGTATAGAATATTAATACAATAAATAGTATATAACTTATTACACAATACATAATAAATAGTATATAACTTATTACACATAACATAATAAATAGTATATAACTTATCATAACTTATTACACAATACATAATAAATAAGCATAACTTATCATAACTTATTACACAATACATAATAAATAGTATATAACTTATTACACATAGCACATTATATATTACTTATTACACATATACTATTATATTCTATCACTTATTCTATTATTACTTATTACTCTATTACCATTATATATTACTTATAGCTGTTTTTTCCTGTAAGGCTTAGACATACGAAAACTTGTTCTTTATTAAATCCTCGTCGTCCTTATATAGACGACTTCCAATCACAAAAGCTGTCATTCTCACATTTTGACACTTCTAAAATTATCACTTTGTTTTGACATTCTGGATCTCACTATCCAAAACCAACACTTATTACTCTATTACTATTATATATTACTTATTACACATATACTATTATATATTACTTATTACTCTATTATCATTATATTTTATCTTTTTATTTTTATTTTTATCTTTTTTTATCTTATCTTATTTATTATACTATGTGTAATAAGTTATGGTATATATTTATGTATATCCTCTGGTGGTGTCATTAAATTTACCCATAACTTTAATTTCTCTTTTATTTCTTCTAAAATTACTTCCCCATCAGGTCTGTCACTCTTTGCAATTATTATTTTTTTATTTTTATTTTTTATTATTATTATACTTGCATTATTATACTTATAACACATTCTATCATATATTCTAACTACTTTATTATTACACCCTAACTCAGTCATAATATATTCTATATTATTACATATATAATTACTACTAAACCTTCTCCTATATAAACACTTCCTAGACTTATTCTTATCTGCTGGATATATTATACTAAATATACTATTAGTATTAGTAGTATATGATGTATTAATAGTATATGATGTATTAGTAGTAGTATTAGTAGTATATGATGTATTAGTACTATTATATACACTGCTATTACTATTACCATTATATACACTGCTTATACCATTATTACCATTATATTCTGTATTACTATTACTTATACCATTATTACCATTAGTATTACTATTACCATTATATGTATTATCATTGCTACTACTATTACCATTACTATTACTATTATTACTTATACTACTATTACCATTACTATTATTACTATTATCACTATTACTATTACTATTATCACTATTACTTATACTACTACTGTTATTGCATATACTCCTTCTATTATTACTTATACTGCTGGTGTTACTTATTATTATTGTGTATCTGTTTAAATAATAAATTACTTCTGATACTCTTTCATGTACACAGTCATCCTCAGATAACTTTATGTACTTTATTAAATAATCACAGTCTATGGGTATACCACACAGTAAATATTCCATATAAAAAATAGAAAATTCAATGCATTTTTATTTCCCATGCATATTCCACAGGAAAGTAGTTTATTCTCTTTCTTCTCAGACTTAGACACATCAGAACAGAAACACTCTGTAATTGGCAGGACAGGTAGTTCATTAGGAGTACTTGCTAAAAGATTCTTAAGATTATTAAAAGACTCACCAGAATATGAATTAGATCTGAATTATGCTGCATCAGCACTAGAAACCCATAAAAGAAGACTGTATGATATAACAAATGTATTAGAAGGAGTGGGTTATATAAAGAAGAAATTAAAGAATAGCATACAGTACATAAAAGATAAAGAGAATAATAAATGTATAAGTTGTGGTGGTATATCACTAACCACAGGAAGGGAGACAGAAGAAGTTAAAGAATTATTACGTATAGAAAGAGAGATAGATGAACAATTAAACCAAGTAAACACAGAATTACAAATATTAGCAAATCATGAAGAGAATATTAATAGAGCATATGTAACATATACAGACTTAAAAGAATTAGACAACTCAGTAGAATCATCATTATTTGCTATTAAAACACCACCTGGTACATTTCTTGATTTTCCTACTTCTAATAACCCAGAAGAAACCATCCTTACACTTACATCACCAAATGAGAAGATCAATGTATATTACTTACAAGATACAATTGATTCTATTACTAATTAAATATATTAAATATAACTTATTATTACTAATTAATATACTAATAGACTAATTATATACAGATGTATAAGGTATACATACATATAGTAGAGTAATAGGTGTATAAGGTATACAGGTATATGGTATATGGTATACAGTAGACTAATTATATACAGATGTACAGATGTATATAGTATACATATAGTAGAGTAATAGACTATTACATATACTACTGTATACTACTATTATTACATATACTATATACATATACTAATACCTTATTACTACCATATATATTACTACTGTATATACTGTATACATATATATTACCTATTACCATATATATTGCATATGCTTACTATTATTGCATATACTTACTATTACTGTATACTCTCCCCTCCCTATTATTATCATATGCTGTACTTGTTTATATAAAGATATTAAATTATAACACTGGTCAGAATACTTCTAATCCTTCCTCAACAGATATTCTGGAGGATATTCAATAATTCATCAAAAGAGACAGGAGTGTAAATATACTTACACTCCTAAATATCTCTAACCTTCTAATTAAAGAATTGAAGTTGTTCTTCCTCATTCCAGTATCGAGCGAGCACTATTTTGTAGTAACTCGGATAGCATACTTACTATACAAATGATTCTGTAAAGTATCGCCTCACTGAAAAATATTTTCACATGCGTATTTATAGAAAATAAAAATAAAAAAAGACTGTTTTCATATAAAATATAAATATAAAAATTAAAAAAATAAAAAAAAGACTGTTTTATGCTACAGGAGACATACAGGAATTTCAATACGTGTTTATTTACATTGGCTGGTACTCCTTTACCATTAGATGATAATGAAGAATTATTATACATAGGATATAACGTAGGATACTTTATTACAGTAGGTGAAGGTGGCTTATTCAGTACGTATAGACATACTTCTAGTACAGGTACATTATTTATTACTAATTGTAGATTAATTTATATACCAAAAACACCAACAACAAATTTTTGTTCATTTTTCTGTAAGACAAATGGTATTATAAATACAACAATAAAAAGTAATAATAAAATACGGTTAGAGATTTCCTTATTTGGTAATGTAATTAGCAAATTAGATTTAAAAATAAGAGATAATTTATCAGATACACTTTTAAAAGCACTTAAATTATCACAGGATTATTTGAATTCTATTCAATAAATTTTATAATTTATTAATGGAGTTAGAGATAAGTAAGGAAGATATTGAGAGCATAAAGGAATATTTAAAGAGGAGAGGGAAGGGGATGGTTTGGGTTGGGTATTCATTAAAGAAAAGGAGGTTTATTGAGTACTGCACTAATTATTTCTTCTTAGGTGGTGATACTTTATACAGGAAGACTGAGAATGGGTCAGAGAAAGTAATTGGACCAATTAGATTTGGTAGGTTTATGGAGGAGTGGCCTAAGCGTATGATATATAAAAAGCATGAGAGGAAAACAAGAATATAATGGAATATAATGGAATATTTCCATATTTGGTAATATTTAATTAGTATACATTTCTATATTTGGTAATTTTTAATAAAATAAGAATGATTAAACTATAAATAATTTTATTTTTTAATCTAAACATGCTAATGAGAGTCCTCTAATCCGTGAATCTCTTCCTTCCTGATGATTACTTAGTATGATTATCTGTACATACGCACAGTATTCATCTATTGGTATGGTTATAATAGGCATTTTATCTGTTATTACTGTGCTTTTTACTCCCCCAGCCATTTCTCGTGTCTTTCCATATCTTATTTCTATATCTTTAGGTATATAACTCTTATCCTGTGTATGGCCTAAGTTCATCCTTATACTGACTAACTTCTTTATCTGGTTAAAGTCTATTTCTATGTAATGTGGAAGGTTTCCATCTGTGTGCCAGAACTGTTCTAAATTATCACTGAAGAGTTCTTCTAATCCATGGCCTGGCTTATACGTACTTAAACGGGCTTCCATAAAAATAAATTATAAGACATTGTATAATAAATTATAAATAATACACATTGTGTAATAAGTAATGTATAATGTGTAATAAGTAATATACAATGTGTAATAAATAATAAATAAAATAATATATGTGTAATAAATTATAATTCATTGTGTAATAAGTTATGTATAACTTACTATTACTATGTATACTATGTGTAATAAGTTATGTTATATTTAGCATATTGTGTAATAAGTTATGTTTACCTGTATATATTATAATACATTGTGTAATAAGTTATGTTATAATGTGTACTAGTTTATTAAAATAAAATTAATTTATTGTCTAATGTGTAATAAGTTATGATTGGTGTGTAATAAGTTATATACTATGTGTAATAAGTTATGCCATGTTATATACTATTTATTATGTATTATGTAATAAGTTTTATACATTGTGTAATAAGTTATGCCATGTTATATACTATTTATTATGTATTATGTAATAAGTTACGCATACTTTATATCAATTTAATAAATCATCAGTTGTATAAATATTATAATTTATTATAATACATTGCGTAATAAGTAATAATAAGTAGTATATGTGTAATAAGTCTTATACATTGTGTAATAAGTCTTATACTATGTGTAATAAATTATGTATAACTTACTACTACTATGTATACATTGTGTAATAAGTCTTATACATTGTGTAATAAGTTATATCCTATGTGTAATAAATTATAATACATTGTGTAATAAATCATTTATTTAGCAATACTTGATTTAGCAAATGTGATCGAATCAGGATTGATACACGTACTTATATCTCCGACCTCCTGTCCTTCTAATATTTTCCTTAATACCCTCCTCATCATCTTACCAGTACTTGTCTTAGGTAACTCAGGACATGAAATAATCCTTTTAGGGTTAACAACAGAACCAATCCGCTTCCTTAATATAGTCTTAATATCACTGAATATATCACTATCAGATACATCACCTGATTTAACTATAAATATAGTAACACCCTGACCAGTCACCTCATCCTCCTCTCCTAATGCAGCTGCTTCTGATACACCCGTAACTGAACATACAACACTTTCAATCTCTGCTGTACTTAGTCTATGACCAGCTACATTAATTACATCATCAATTCTGCCTCGTATCCAATAGTACCCATTTATATCTTTAAGTACTTCATCACCAGTATAGAAATGCCCCTTATACTGGAAATAAGCACTTTTATACCTGTCATGATTCTTTACTATAGTTCTAGCAATACCAGGCCAGAAACCTTTAAACAGTAAAATACCAGTCTCACCAACTACTTCAACTACACTATCAGATGATGTACTTACACTACCTGTATTACCTGCACTACTTATACCTGTACTACCTGCACTACTTATACCTGCACTACTTGTACTACTTGTACTACCTGCATTACCTGCATTACCTGCATTACCTGCATTACTTATACCACTTATACCTGTATTATCTGTACTACCTGCATTACCTGTACTACTTGTACTACCTGCATTACCTGCATTACTTATACCACTTGTACCTGCACTACTTGTACCACTTGTGCTGCTTGTGATGTGTGGTCCATCCTTCTTCATAACTATAGGTTGCATACCAAAGAATGGAAATGATGCACTCTCTGGCTTGTACTCAGAAATACTTATAAGTGGTGATAACATAACACCACCTGCTTCTGTCTGCCAATACGTATCTATAATAGGAATATTCCCATTACCAAAATACATTGAAAACCAAACATACGCACCCTTATTAATAGGTTCACCAACTGATCCTAATACACGTAATGATGATATATCTATACGATCTAAATCATCAGATATATACTTCTTATAATAATTAGCCTTATTAAACGTATCTGTTATACCATGCGTAAATATAGACCTATTACTAATCGGTGAATTAGGTACATGATCAACAGCAGGTGATAATTCATTATTTGATTCTGTTATATCATACGGTTTGACTAAATAATCAGGTAATGATTTTTGTAATAGTCTAATTACAGTAGGTGCAGTATATAAATGTGTGGGTTTAATCTTATTAATAGATCTAAATAACCTTAATGCATCAGGATATACAGGGACACCTCCAAATACTACTGTAGTTATACCTAATGTTAATGGACCGTATAATACATAAGAATGACCAGTAATCCAGCCTAATTCAGCTGTACAGAAGAATATATCATTATCCTGTATATCAAAACAGACTAATGTAGTTAGTGCTGCATATAATAAATATCCTGCTGTACTGTGGGATAGTCCTTTAGGCTTACCTGTACTACCACTTGTATATAAATGGAATAAAGTATGTTCTGATGGGACGGGTACGCATGGAATATCTGTGATTGATAAATTTTGATTATTTTGAATATTTTTTGATGTATCAACTGTATTTACAGAATTTTTTAATTTTAAAAATATTTCACCTGAAATATTTTCTTTATTAAAAATTAAAATACCTTTTAATAACGGATTTTTTACATTATTTTTAAGAATCTCAATTGAATTTATAACATTATTTAAATAATCAATTTTTTTACCACCCCTGTAAGTATAATCAGATGTAATAAGCCATACAGAATCAGAATCTTCCATGCGTACAGAAAGACTCTCCGCACTAAACCCACCAAATACAACAGTATGTGAAATACCTAATCTAGCACATGATAATGATATAATTAATGCATTAGGTTCCATAGGCATATATATACATACAGTGTCACCCATCGTGATACCCTTACTTATTAAATAATCACTGTATATAAGTACTTGTTGTAATAATTCTTTATACGTAATGTGTAATATATTCTCATTATCATCCTCATAAATAATCGCAATTTTATCAGGGTTAGTTAGTGCATGTCTATCAACTGCATTATAACACGCATTAATTTCACCATCCTCAAACCATTTAATACGACAGGATTCTTGGTCTTCTGTGTATACGGTGGTGAAATCCTTTGAGAAATTTAAGAGAATCTTGGCTTGTTCCTTAAAAAAATCCTCTTTATGCTCAATACTTCTTACATATTGTGTATTATATTCTGCTCTTAATCGCTTTCCATGTGCGTATACTTCCTTCATGTGAAACCAAATTTATTTCTGAATAAATACATAAAAATTTTTAATTGGTTTGTTTATGTGGGGATTTATTGGATTATTCACCTGTTGAATAATTGGTATAATTCTGGTATTGTGCTTAATAAGATTAGTGTAGGAGTAAATTTAGGGTTAGTCGGGTTATTATTAGACAGAACTTTCTGGTTATTGTGTAATAAGTCTTGTCTAATATTATTACTTATTGGTATTGTATTATTAATTAATTTATTATTAATTAGTAAATTATATTTAATTTGTTTATATAACTTATTACTACTAGTGGTAATAAGTTCTGGACTGGTCAAATTTAAATGTACAATGTGTAATAAGTAAAGGTCTGTATTATATTGGATGAGTGCCCAGTGGTTAGAAATGAGTCCTATAAGGATGGATTCATTAAGGATGGAATTATCAGAGTCTGGTGGGTTTAAATTTCTATTATGAATTTCATCTGGTGATTTTTTTATTAAATTACTGTATTTGGTAATATTACTGTATTTGGTAATACTGTTATTTTTAATTTCATTAGCAATATTTTTTATTGGTAGATTTTGTTTTATCTCTGGTTTTATTTTCGGGTTAGGTCGGGTTATTTCTGGTGTAAGAAATAAAGTTAGTGGGTTTATTTTATTATCTGTCCTGACACGTTTTGTTATTGGTGTACTTATGGATACTGCCGTATACACTTCTGGGTTTATTTTAGGATTATCTCGTGGTGTGTCCGTTATTTTTTTTATTTCTGATGATTTTTTTATTTCCTTATTTGTGGTTTTAATAATTTTTGTTTCCTTTTCTGGTAATATATTTTGACTTTGTGATACTTTTGTTATACCCGTCATTCTTTGCGTCTGTAATACTCTCCTTACCTCATACTCTATCTGATTAATAATCTCATCCTCATGCCTTAAATATACTTCTACTTTTGATGGATGTACATTTACATCAACCATATCCTGTGGTATACTTATCTCTAATAAAATAAATGGATGTCCTTTTACTAATATTTCCTTATATAGTAAATATAACCGTTTTTTTATTTTTTTTATTTCTACTAACCGTTTATTTATAAATAAAATAAAAACGGGTGATAATAATGATAAATTTGAATGGGATACGTACATGTTATAATATACATTACTTAAGGATAATTGTGTAATAAATTTTATATTGACTAATTCATTAACTAACCCAGGTGTAAATATATCTGATAGGGTATGAGTCTTATTACTTCTTACATTATACCTCTTAAGTTCTGACCCTTTAACTACCTCAAATAATACTCCCGTATAAATTATGGAATATTTGCTGATTATTTGAAATATTTTAATTATTTCTGATTTGTTATTAATAAATTTTTTATATTTTTTATTACAGTTATAAAATAAATCCGTTATTTCTATTTTTGTACCTTTTTTACAGGTAATTTCTTTTTGTTTGATTAATTTTTGTTTTTCATATTTTACTTCATACCCTATTATACTATCTGTAGATGTACTTACTGTTATATGTGATAGCATAGAAATAGAAGCAAGTGCTTCTCCCCTGAACCCGAGTGTATTTATGCTGTATAAGTCATTATACTGTGATAATTTACTTGTGGCATGCTTTGTACATAATAAGTCTAAATCAGCCTTAATTATACCACAGCCAGTGTCTTCTATGACTATTTTATCTAATAATGTGTCTGATATGGTTATACGTATACTGGATGTATTACTATCTAAACTGTTCTCTAATACTTCTTTAATTAATGCTGTTGGTGATGTAATTACTTCTCCTGCTGATATCCTCTCAATTACTTCTTTCGGTAGTAAAGTAATTGTCATAAAATTTTAATTTTAATTTTATATTTATAGTATAAAATATAATACATAATGTGTAATAAGTAATATATAATACATAATGTGTAATAAGTAATAGTATATGTGTAATATATAATAGTATATGTGTAATAAGTAATATATAGTAGTAATTGTGTAATAAGTGATATATAGTAGTAATTGTGTAATAAGTAATATATAGTAGTAATTGTGTAATAAGTTTTTTACACTGTGTAATAAATTCTGGCTATACATAGTAATATTTAGTGTATTGTGTAATAAGTTATGCTATATGTCTAATGAGTAGTATATTATTTATTGTCTAATGTGTAATAAGTTTTGTTCTCTTGTGTAATAAGTTTTGTACACTGTGTAATAAGTTTTGTTCTCTTGTGTAATAAGTTATAATATATTATATATTGTGTAATATGTATTATTATTAATGTATTATGTATTATATATTATTATATTATCCCGTTTATTATATAGTATATTATATATATTACTTATTACTTACTGTATTATATATATTACTTATTACTTACTGTATTATATGTTTTATTTCTTATTATTACATATATACTTAAGTAATACTTCATTCTCTACTATTAGCCTGTTATACTCCTCCTTTATACTACTCGTATTTATATCTATCTCCTGATATAATTGATTTAAATAGAATATCTTCTTTATGAAAATATTTTCATCTGCTGCTATCTGCTCGTGTGATTTCATGTGCTTATTTAGTGCATCTGATCTACTGTACTCCTTGGTGCATAAAGAGCACTTAAATGGCTTCTCTCTTGTATGGGTTCTTATATGCGTAAGAAGAGTGCATTTACTTATCCTCTTCTCAAATATTTTTGTACACCCTTTCCACTCACAGGTTCTTACATCTGTTTCTCTTATGTGCTTGTTTACGTGCTGTGCATAGTCCTTTTGGTCTTGGAATACTTCAGAACAGTCTCCCCATCGACACTCCATAATTTATAAATTATTTTTATACATATAATATTACACATAGTGTAATAAATAATACTTATTACACATAACATAATAAGTAGTTATAGAATAAATATACATAACTTATTACATATAACATAATAAATATTCATTACTTATTACACATATAACATTACTTATTACACATTATGTATTATATTTTACTTATTACACATAGCATAATATATTATTACTTATTACATATAACATAATAAATATTCATAAGATAATAAATGGTCATAACTTATTACACATAGGATGGATATAACATAATAAATATTCATTACTTATTACACATATAACATTACTTATTACACTATTATTACTATATATTATATTATTCATTACTTATTACACTATTATTACTATATATTATATTATTCATTACTTATTATTTATTCTATATTGAGTTTAAAGTCTTGTCCTATATGACTTATTATACTATGTGTATATAGTCATGTCCTTATACTCATACGACCGAATAGTGCACTGTGACTGGTCGTCTGTTAAACTTAATATGACCTTGTCACCAGTAATTACTTCCATATCAGTTATCCTCATGCCGTCTAATTCAACATACCCATAAAATACTCGTTCAACACAGTTTTTGCCTAATTTGTATAATTTGGCGGTTTTTTTGTCTGAAATTTTTGATAAAATTTTTTCAGTTATAACGGACTTTTCTTCATCTTCTGTTATAAAAATAAGAATGTGCCCATTCGAATAGAAAAAGTCTTCTATGCTGACTAACTCTTTCATTATACGATATATAACACCACCAGTGGTAAATACTAATGCATTGTCTAAATGATACACAGTAGATTCAGGTATGTAAAAATTTTTACTGTCTAATTTGGTAATAAACCGTTTTTCTGGATTTTCATTAAAATTTGGTAAAAATTTCTCTCTCTCTTCTTCAATTTCAGATATTTCTACTTGCTTCCTGGAATTCTCTAATAAATAAACATACTCACACACCTTACTAGGTATGTTTATGACTTTAATCATGGTGTTTGTTTTAATTACTATATATCCCGATTTAGTAATAAAAATTTTCCTGTCTATAACGGATTTTCCTTTAAAATTTTCTCTAATTAAAGAATAATCAACAGTAATAAACGTATTACTAAGTGAATCACAATCAGTTAATAAAATATTCCCATTTTTACCCTGTGATATAATTAAGTCGCCTACTACTTGCCGTATAAATATAATAGGAGATGAATGCCACGTGACACGCCTTAGTACATTACTTTGTATACAATATATTAAAAGTAATGCACTCGTGCCAATTATAAAATATTTTTCAGTCTTCTCAAGTGAAAATATTTCCGTTTTTGGTAATTTAGAACCTGAAATTATTTCTTGTGTCACTCGAGTTATCATATCATACTGATATAACCCAAAATTATTAATATAATATATTACACAATCTATTATAATAAATATAGGGTTAGATCGGGTTATATCTACTGTACTAATAATATTATCATTATATACAGAAATAGTACCAGATACATTATCATACTTATATAAGAATAACTTATCCTTATAAATATACATATCTGGATATGTATTACACTGTATATTACCTATAAACTTAAATTGTTCATTACTTATTACACATTGTTCATTACTTTTGATACATTGTTCATTACTTATTACACATTGTTCATTACTTATTACACATTGTGTATTATAATATACACTCTCTCCTATAATAATGTACATATGCTCATTAATTATCATAAATTTATCAAATTCTATTTTAGGGTTAATTCGGGTTATCTCATTTATATTCTCTATTGAATATATACTAATAATACCACCCTGCATTATATAAATAGAATTATTGCTCACACTAACTGAACACTTTTTATTGCACATTCTATAAAAAAATTTAAATGAAATTTATTACACAAACAGAGAATACCACAGTGGAGAGAGAAGAAATAATTCAAAGATACATTACAGCATTAAAGAATGATTCAGTACATGAATTATTAAATATGATTACATTACTCCCTGATTCATACTCTGATATAATAAATATGTCTATTAATAATATAATAAGGATAAGCATACACCAAAATAAACCAGAATTATTTGAATTATTAAAGTATAAAATATCTGATAATATAAAAATAGAATATTATACAGCACAGTATAAATATTTATTATCAATATTTATGATTAATAGAGTAATAAATAATGGTAATAATCAAAGAGTGTTAATCAGGGAGAGAGAAGATTTAAGGAACAAGTATTATAAAATTAAATTATTTCAAGTACAGGATATAATTAAAGAATTAAATAATAATATATATATAATAATACATTATATACATAAATTAATTATAACTGGGGATATACATAAAGTGAGTATAATACGGATTATAGAAGAAGAAGTCTGTAGGAATAATTGGAGTAGTTCTATAATAGGATTAATTGAGGAATATGCAGAATATAGTACACATAGTGGTATAAATAATGAGTTATTAAAAATAATTAATATAACAGAATATAGTACACATTATGTAGAAAGTCTTAGTAATGTGCTCACATATAAAAATAATGAATTACTTATGATAGATTGTGTAATATATTCTGTTAGTAAATTTATACTTATATGGGACAAGTACACAGAAGATTTACATAATGAAGGATATTCCTTAGTTGAAGGGTGCTTGGTTTTATTGGATTATATCCCTGTGAGTAGAATTAGTCATGAAATAATTAATGAATTATTACTTAATGATAATAGTGTACTAAATATTAATTATGATACAATGTGTAATAATACTTGTATAAGGATTAAACCTGTAATAGAAAGGCTTAAAAAGAAATTTATTAAAATAATTTATGAAAATTTTGATATATCAAAAAATATCTTAATTAAAAAAATAACAAAATTTGATAAAAACACAAAAAATAACAAAATTTTAATAACGGATGAAAATATTTTAAAAATAGAGAATATCTTAATTAAATACTTAATTAATCAAGCAAATGAAAATGATCTAGCAGATATACTCATAGACCAAGGATTCTTAGACATAAGAATATCCCCATTATACTTTAGAGTATTAGAAAAGAGTTGCTTAGCAGGAGATGCAAGTATTACACTATTCTGCCTGTCCGTTATTAAATGTAGATATATTGATGGGATAATTGATGTAATTCAAGGGAGTATCCCCATTATACAATCATATTATTTATCAAAAATTTTACATTTTAAAAATTTTACAAAAACAGAAAAAACCGTTATTTTTGAAAGTATAAAAAATAATTTACATAAAGAATTCTTCACATTTAATGATGCAATGTATTTATTAAACATATCATCAGGAGAAACTCACTTAAACTTCTTTAGTTACTTTATTAAACCAAAAGAAATCATTTCTAGACATAATATAATACTACCAGATGGTACAAAACTTTTTACATCTAGTAGCATATTTAACAGATCAATTGAAATAATTAAAAAATATTTTAAAAATCCAAAAATAAAAATGTACTTAAAAAGTCTCTTAGATATAAATCCATTATATCATAAGATATTTAATATATTTAAGTATAAAAAGGATTATAAATATAATATAATAATAGATCCATTTGATACATTAAATATTATACAGTATATTAAAAGTATTAGTATGTCTATTATGAGTAAGTCAGAAAAATTAAAAATAATTCAAATTTATGAAATTTGTAAGAAAATTTCAGGTTTGTTTATTATTTGTTTTTATAATATTGAAAAAATGAAAAATTTTGATAATTTAAAAATTATTTATAATGATATTTTATCAGTATATTTATTTTATGAAGAAATCAAGAAACAAAAGAAGACTAGGAGTAGAATTTTACCATCTGTTGTAGAAGATTGTTTTATTCTTAAGAAAGCTATGTTATTCATTAGGAAGAAGTGTAAAATATATCCAGTAAAAAATTTATTAATTAACAACAAAGACCTGAATTCATTAACAGAATTAAATACACAATGTGTAAATAATAATGACTTATATGCAGAATACCGTTATTTTTTACTATACGATATGTGGAGGATATTCACAGGAGGATCACAAGTAAGTACAGCCACTATAGACGTACTAAGATATGCAGCAGAGTGTATAGACCAATTATCACAGCAGGAATATAATTATTTAGTAAAAATCCGTATAAAAACATTAAATAAGCCCATATGGGAGAATATTCTATTTGAATGTGAAGAAAGTGAAAGAATTATAATTTTAAAGGGGATTAGTGAGAATGAGATTTATTCTAAGTATATAACGTATATTTTGAATATTTCAGGTGATTTATCATTATTTTTATTTGAAATTTTAAAAGAAAAAGTTTTTATAACGGAAAATGAAAAAGATGAAATTTTTGATAAAATATTTTTTGATAAAAATGGAGAAATAATTTATTCCTTTAATTGTTGGATTCCTGGAGTATCTTTATTACAGCGGAAAGAGTATTTTGAATATTTATTTGAGTATTTAAAGGAAGAAGATCCTGTTTTATTAGAAGAAGTTAAGACATCTCTTAGGAAACAAAAATTTATAGTATAAAAATAAAAATATTTATAGTTGAGAGAAGCTTAATTTATTAAAAATGTACTTATATGGAAATTTAATTAAAAATAAAAATATTTATAAATATGCAGTATAAATAAACAAATATAAGTAAATATAAAGAGAGCAATAAATAAGTATTAAATATGCAAATATCTCCATCTATTATATCCACAGTAGAAGAAACAGAAGTTATAACAGAAAAAAAAGTGAATTTAATTAAAAAAGAACCTGACAATTTCCATATGTGGAATAAAAACAGTACAGAAAATATATTTGCTGGGTTTAATAGTGCACAGACCAAGAAAAGGTCTGTAATTAGACCAGTTATGCTGTGTGTTAAGTATAATAATGAATTAGTCTATGACATATCAGATACCTCAGATAATGAATTTATTATTATAGATGAGAATATTCCTGTATCATTCAATGAACTTACATCAGCAGTAAAGGAGAGTATGAGAATAGAAAAAGTCGTTATACAAATACTTGAAAAAAATGAAGATTTATTAAAAAGTAAAATTTTTATAACGACAAAAGATAAAAAATTTTATATCAGTAAAAAAAGACTTCTTGGTGAGATACTTAAAACACAACGGAAAATAGAAAGAATACGGCCATTAATAATGCTGTCTATGCAATTACCACTTGAAAATCAGATTAAGAAGTTATGCACACTTAAAGTAATAGCAGATAAAATGTACTCAGATGAATCAAATATATTTATTACTGCATAAATTAATACACATTATATAATAAATTATAAATAGTACATATTGTGTAATAAGTAATGTATAATGTGTAATAAGTAATGTACAATGTGTAATAAGTAATAGTATATATTATACAATGTGTAATAAGTAATGTATAGTGTATAAGAAATTATAAATAAAATATATTATGTATTGTGTAATATGTAATATTTAATGTACATTGTGTAATAAATAATTTTATTTTGAGTTAATAAAATTCTATACAGCAGTGGATCTGTATACCTTTGAATCCTGAACTATCACAGCACATGATAAATCCGTCTTAATGGAAATTTCCATCTTTCTAGAAATACTCTTATCAGCTGTAATAATAATAGAATTGGCATTTACTAGACATGATAAGGTTTGAATGTTCATGTCTGGTGATACTCCTGCCATATTCTTCTTTGGTTGTATATTTACTTCAATACCATACGACCCGGTAGAAATACTACCCACTGTGGTCTTCTTAATAGTAAAATTAACACCTTTAAGTATATAATACACTGGATGTATATACAATAATAAAGATACTTCTTTACCTGTATAAATATCCGTAATAAAGGATGAACTGATTAATTCACATATACTAAGATATACGGAATCAATTAGTTCTACTGATAAATTACTGTTGGGGATTTCTTTAATGGGTTTTTTATGAAGAATACTTTCATTTAATATAGAAAGCTCTTTTATGTTCTTTTTCTTGATGATATCATCTGTTACAGTGCATACCATATACTCAACAGTGTTTATAATTCCATTACTTAATAATCTTGATAAAAAATCACTTGAATTGGTTTTATCAAGATATACAGAAATAGATAATGCATTGACTAAATCAATCATAGATACATTATCCCTTTCAATTGATAATCCAGAAGATATTGTACGGTAATCACTGATTATTTGTTGTAATTTGGAATTGTTCATTGTTTTTGGCTTAAATAATAAATCACATACTAGAATAGGATAGGATGCATTCATTCCTTCAATAAAGGACATGCCCTTGTCCATATTGTGTAGTAAATTAAATAAAAATTGCTTAACTGTTGTTATACTAACAGAGTTGTTTAAAAATGAGTGTAATGCCTTATATATAATACTTTTAGATGAACTTAACTCCTTTATATCTATATACTGTGTAAAGAAAAACAGAATAGATTCTGCTAAATCACACCCAAAACTACCCATATAAAATATACCCATAGATTCATTTGTATTATAGAAATACTTAGACATATAAGATATATACATACCTCTTAATTTAAATACACTCTTCTCTAATGATTTCATGGAATTAATCAATTTTACTGAGTCATCTGAGTCTTCTGCCTTTTCTGAGTCTTCTGCTTTTACTGAGTCTTCAGAATTATTATTCTTATTAATAAAATTATTCTCTTGTGAATTAGAATATTCATCTGCTGTATAATAAGAACTGCTGTTGTTGTTCTCATCTACACTATACTCATCTGAATCATTCAAAGTTGATGAACTCTTCTGATGGATGTGCTTGTATTCATAATCTTTCATTTCCATACTTATTTCTTCTATTTTCTTAGTTATTTCTTTAGAATAGTCAGTAAATTTGTTATACCTGGTTTCTTCTGATTTATTAGGACCATTCCTTTTTTTACATAGCTCTAATAATTTGCTCATTCTGTTGTTTACTTTAGATTGCACATTCTGTAGGATTTCTAGTGTTTTGTATAAGTTGTCTAATTCAAATGAATTTTCCTGCTTATCCCCTGTGGTGATAATACAAGAAAATGATATGGCCATTAGAATAAATATTGAATTTATAAATTTCATATTTTAAAATATTTTAAAATAATTTAAATATAGAAAAGTATAAAATACCAGCTGATTTGACAGATAAATTATGATTTAATTGGTGTCATAATCATCCTTGGAATATGACCAATTGGAAAATTGAATATGATTGGTTAATAGAAATATAACCATACAGTATAAAATAGTATAAAATATGATAAAATAATTGGATACTTCGTATTATAGTAATAATAACAGAAATAGTATTGTATAATCATAAAATTATACAATTCGAAATCGTATACTTTAAGAATATGTTATAAGAATGATTGATTCATTCAAATGGCTTGTTGTAAGAATAAAAATAGAAGGATTCTCTTGGGGTATGGCAATGGTAATTAATAGTACTCAGAGAGAATGCTCTATGCTAAGAAGATGGGGTCTGATAGTTTATTTATTTCAAGTGTATTAGAAAATCTAGCTCTTTATCACATCTTTAAAAAAGTCTTTGGGCATCACAGAAACTAATACTAAACAGGGCGCACCAATTACGTTAAATGCGACTGTTGCTGCAAATTCTTGGTTAAGCTTTACCCATTGCATTCCAAATTTAATAAATGTGTCTAAAGGTACTTGGGATGCCATTGTGATAAATCCAATTCCTCTGTAGTTAAGCACGTCTCCTATAATGTACTCGTGCACAATTCCACTGACTAAGAATATAATTATTCTACTGCTCCTGGTAGTTATGTTCCTTTTAATTAGCGCACGATGTACATGCCGCTTTATCCATTTGTGCACTTGGGAATTCCACTTCCTCCAGTACGTTGAGACCGAGGCATTCCACCACGCCTCAAAGAATGATTGGTCACCGAATCGGGTTAGTTCACCAAGCAGCCCAAATATCCCTATAAACACAAAGATAAACCCGCTGGCCCATCCTAAATTGCTCCACAGGAATATATTAATGTACGTATCCAGAGATGGCTCATCCCAGAACTTCAGTCCAAATGAATAACACTTCACCCGTAATGAATAATACGTCAGCAGTGCAGATGGTGGGAGTAAGAGTATGTACACAAGAACATTATACCTAGAGATATTTGGCAGAACTGGATACTCCCTCTGATAGCACAGAGTGGGAAGAATAATAAACTTTAGAAGAGATACTTCTTCTTTTGGCTTTTCTATTGTCTGGTCATCTATACCAAGTATAGCAACCTCCCTCCGCGCAAGTATGTATGAAATACCCTTCATCAACTGCGTAAGACTTAAA
This sequence comes from Nematocida ironsii, assembly GCA_001642415.1. Classification (NCBI taxonomy): domain Eukaryota; kingdom Fungi; phylum Microsporidia; genus Nematocida; species Nematocida ironsii. Next base: position 249,766 of record LTDK01000173.1, read on the forward strand.
TACCTAAAAATAACCCCAATATACCCGGCCACCCCAGAGAATCCTAAGATAGACTCTATGGCTATACAAAAAGAAATAGTACCATACACAATGCCAGAACTTAACTGCTCTGATGTGAAATAGATAATAGTCCACCTAACTACATTCACTAAAAGAAAGAACAGAATTGTGTACTGCTTTAAACACTGCAGAGACTCTGTGACTAATAGTGAGAATAGTTCATACATCCTGCCATTCATGCATATCTGATAATTTATAAGGCACAGAGAAATGACCAACCACGCCCATCCTCCATACCCAATTTCAGCTTTTGTGAGTATTCCCGTGTGTTTAGAGTGTGCACATTTACTATGCACTCTTTCCATATAAAAATTCTAATTAAAACAAATACAAATATACTGTTTATTCGTATGTTCATTAAAGAAATAAACCGGGCTAGCTCGGCTCTGGTGGAAAACAAAGAGCGCACAATTATCTGCAGAATATGTAAATCTAACAGTAAAATAATAGCAAGAAGAAATACAAAGTGGATAACCCTGTGCTTTTTGGAGGTCTTAGAAATTAAAAAATATCCAGCATACGCTGCATGCTCAAACTGCTTAAATGCCCTTCCCAGTGACTATACCATATGCAAACAGTGCACTAAAATACTTCCTGGTAAGAATATGTACTGCACAGAGTGCCAGAAAGAGTCCTTATATTTAAACAAAAAGAGTGTTAGTATACAATCTGGTTAGTGCTGTATACCATAAACACAGAAATACTCAAAATTTCTTCTGTACTATTATGAACCGTCATATTGTGGTATGTACACATACACACAATACACTAAAAAATTTATCATATGGCAAGAGCACAGCAAGAGCTTTTAACACATTCAAAGAGGTCTGGCGGTCACTTAAAAACACACAAAGGAAAGAACTTTAACAGAGAAAAGAAAAAGTTAAAGAAAGGAGCAGTTAAATTAGGTAAAATAGACACGGCTGTTAAGTCTATTAAATTTGATGATTAGAGTAGAAAATTAGTTATATATGAATATACAAAATAAAAATAAGAAGTGCTAATTTTAAAGTATTTTATAACTCTTTCTATATAAAGAAAGTTGTATTTTTGTTAATTTAGTCTGTCTCTTACAGCATAAATATAAATATAACTAAATGTACATAAAAGATGCTTTTCCATAAACTTTAAATATTTTATAATTTGTGTTTGTATATTCCTGTTTATCTCAGATTGTACAGTGCTGGGTTCTCTGAGAATCTGTAATGTTCTTTACATAAAATTTATTTCTATTTTAAATTTAAATTTAGAAAGTGTTTATTCATTTTATGTAAAGAATATGGAAAAGTACATATTTAAAATAGAGTATAACTAAAATTAATATAAAAGGATTCTAGTAGCTATTTATAACAGATAGGTATGTAACAGACTAATATAAACAAGAAATTAAAAATATTCAATATTAACCCGAAATTACATGACTATGAGTGAGTGGAATAATTTGCAGTAAATGCGTTTTTGGCTATAAAAGTAATGGTAGATTATTTATTTATATAACCAAAAATATGATTGATGCTCTGGATATGTTTAGATTTTTGGTTACTTCTTATACTAATATGCTGCATTGAAAAGTTCAGCAGTTCTTAAAAGTGTTTTTGAAAGGTCATCTGCCTCTTTAGCGGATATTTCTATTCTATTTTCAATTGCTGTTTGAAGGATTCGCTGGGTGATCGTAAAAAGATAAGGAGATCTAGCCCATTTTGACACACGCTTTACGAATTTATATGAATCAAGCAGAACAACTGACATGAGCGGGGATATGTCCATCTCACCTGTGATTCTTTTAAGTGCATCTTTTAGATCTCTCTCTAAGTTTAGTTTATAATATTCAACAGCAGCAGATACATATTCCCCCTTCTTCATAAATATTATGGCATGCTGCTTTGCAATGTACTCCTCCTTTTGCATTTGCTCTTTCATTTTTTCTACTTCCCATGAGCTGTCTTTAATGATCACAATAGAAGGTCCTGCTGAGACAATGTACTCTGTGCCTGCATATCTCTTTATTGCCCAGATTCTCTCATCTTTTATTTCTGTTATTCTAATAGCACCTAATTCTTTGTAAGTGGTGGTATTCCACACGCGAAGGACTCCATCAGATGTGGCTGTTATGGCTCTCTCAGTAAGAAGAGTCTTAACAACAGAGGTGTTGTGCTGAAGTGTGCTGTTTATGTCACCCTTCCACAGCCGAGCAGTTTTATCGCTTGAACCAGTCAGAAGCATTTGGCAGTGCTCTGATATAGACCACATTCCTTTCTTGTGGCCGGAGATGCTGCTGTCCATTCCTCCATTTAAATTCACTACAATTATTTCTTTTGTTTTACTTGTGCAGTGGATTTTTTTATTATTCACAACTATGCCGGTTATTTCTGAACTGCTTGCCGAAGCTGTGAATACCAGCTCAAGAGTATCCCCGATTTTCCATCCATTGATAATTCCGTACTCTGTTCCTGTGATAAGAAGATCTTGGTATAAACACATTGCAGTAATAGGAGCCTCTGCAGAAACACTTTTAACAGCACGCACACTGTCTCTAATATTACCCGTTACTACCTCAAACTTTGATATAATTCCATCTTTACTCCCGGTGTAAAAGACCTTATTTGAACCACACATGGAAAGCACACACTCCTCGTTGTTAGACTTAACTAACTCACCCGAAAATGCCTTGTTTCTGATAAGCCCGTTTTCATTCTGCCGTTCAATATCACTCTTACAAATAGTACGAATGTACCTGCTGTTTGTTCCAACTACAACCATATTTTCCATAACCAGTAGATCTGTTATCTCATCGTTGTCCCCTATGAGCACTTTATCAACAACAAGAGTGTCTTGAACTACACTTGCTAACACAATATCATGCTCGTCTGTTGTGATAACACAGCACTCGCCAAATACATCAAACCCATTTATATCAGGAATGTTCAGCCTCTTCTTTGCAACTATCTTTAAGTCTGCAGATAAAGTTATAACCAAGTCCTTTGAGCACATAAATAATCTGTCCCCGACCAAAGAACATGCACCAATTGTCTCATCAATGTTCTCGCTTATGTTTCTGATTGTCATTTCACTTTCTAAACTGTGCTCTATCAACAGTGCATCCATACCACAGCTGAGAATTTTGTTGCCAAGTTCGCCAATGAACATAATCTGACCAGAATGACAGTTTTTTTCTCTGTACACAACTTCTCCTGTTGTGTTGAATAGAGTAACCGTTCCCATTGCATCCCCCACAGCAACTAGCTTGTTCTTTGAATTATACCTTCGCTTAATGCTGCTCAGACTAATGAACTTAACTAAAGTAATCATTCCATCCATTTTTTTGTTAAAAGTCTCTCCATATCCCTGTACATCGCTAAGTATAACAGAACCATCTGCAGTTCCCAAAACAATTGCCTCGCCGTCTAAGTCAATGCTTTTAATCACAGAATTGGTAAACACACACTGTAACTTGTTATTTCTCTCTGCTGGATTGTATACGTATACCTTTCCAGTAATCGTTGATATCAAAACTTTATCGTACACCGGAAATATTTTTACTATTTCGCTCTCTAACTCTAACTGCTCCACAATTTCATTCTGGGAATTCGTTCCAAATAATGTGCATTCGTATCCCGTATACAATACGCTGTTTATTACACATACCCCTTGTGTATTAAATATTGGCCGTATTTTTATTTCTTCACTTACTGACTGCATGCGACTTACTAGCTTAAAAATTTTATTGGCATTTATAGCACAATTAGCATATAATAAATAAAACGGAAATAGCCCATAGACAAAACACACTAAACACAGCCGGCACTGTCTACTAAATACACCAATCATAATAACAACAGAAGTATCTGCTCACTTTACACCAATACACATATTTAGAATTTTATATTAGCAGAATTATACTCGTATATAAATTTGGGTGTGTACAACGTGCTAATTTAAACTAAAAACTGTTTGACAATTAGTATACTCAACAAATGTGCAGTGATATGGCTATAAATCTTATTCTGTATATACTGAAGAATCTAAAACAGATCATAGCTTAAAGGAATGGAAGAGTGGGAATTTTGTATAACCTGTAATTCTTGTGTCTGTGCAAATTATTTGTGTTATACTCAATTATATGGTAAAGATATACGTATCATATGCCGGTTTATTAATGCGAACAGCTACATGAAAGGAGTTGATATTTCACTCCACCGATCTTCACTGACTTCAATTTTTTTGGGCTTTTTCAAGAGTGCGCCCTGCTTCTCGTTCATACCTTCAATCTGTCTAAGGACCTTTTTCATTACGGGTCTTTTTTCTTTTGCTGCATATACCTCGCTTAGGTTTATTTGGTACATCATTTCCATTGCCTGGATTCTCTCTTCTTTCTCTATTATTAATCCTACAACAGTGGCGCGTGTGTTCTCATCAGAGTGGGATACATACACATTTACTAGAACACTTATCATTGCACTTAGCACCTGCCCATAATATTCGTTCTTTTGTACCTCAGACAAAACACCTTTTACTCCAGAGAGTACACCTCTGGCAGAGTATTCATCATTTTCTACTATCTCATATAAAACTTGTGCCTCTTGTGCTGATTTACACTCTGCTGCTGTGATGCTAATGATGTTCTGTATTGCGTGGTTGTTTTCATATGCATCAGATGAGATCTGCTTGTCTAGCTCAGATTTCATCCTGGCCCAGAGCTTCTGTATAAATGCCTCGTGTACTCTATCCTTCAGATAAGAGAGGAGCTTTACTATTTTTCGAATTTCTACAATAGGCCCTACTTCTACTTGCAAGAATATTTTTTCAAGTATTTCTCTACCGAAGACATCAATTGCATCAACCTTGTACTGGCTGTTGCCCTTCACGCGTGAGGTTTCTATCTCAAGCAGTTTGGTCATTGCCTCTATTTCGTTTATCATGTCGCCAGGTTTTGCAAGAAGATGAAGCTTAAACTGCTCAAATAGCTTAAAAACAAGTCTGCTGCACTTTTCAACTACACTGATAAATGCAACAATGCCCTTCCCTTTAAAGTCCTGCACAGAGTTTATAATAAGATCATCTCTGTTTAGAATTACACCAATCGCTACTGCAAGGTCAATACTATAATAATTGTTAGTTGCTAGACATTTCTTGTAAAGCTCGATCCCTTGCTCTGCTGACATAAGGCCTTCTGCAAAGAGAATTTCTAGCCCTTCTTTTACAGCTGTACACTCCTTAGCAGTTTTCATTTCTATTTCCTGTGATAGGCGGAGTATTTCTCCATAGTTCTTGAAAGAAATACACTGCTTTAAGTCTAAGTATGGATTGCCTGTCGGTGTTGGATATAAAATACTCTTGATAAGCACCTCCAGCACATTAACCGGGAGTGTTACATAATACTTTCTAAACAAAGCAGTTGATTCCTCCCGCATTTCTCCAGAGAGGAGGCCTATTATACCTATCATTGAATCTGTTATGGATTTGCTTTCATCTACATCAGGTCCAAATTTGCTTGCAGTGTTGACTATGTTCATAATGTATGTGTTGTAGTCAATCGGCACAATGATTGAAAGGTCTTTAAAGTCCTTAAAGTTCTTATCTTTAAAGTAGTTTTTAATTAGCTTTAAAAACACTTTGAAGATAACATCCACTTCTTCGGCTGAAAACACATCAATGTGCTGCACCGCGTCTGTGACTATCTTGTACACCAAAAGAACGTTTTTGTTGTCGGTTGATTCAAGTATGTTTATGTTATTGCTGATGAAATCAATTGAAAGCATGCTGTTTGCAGAGCATAAATACGACAGCACCGTATAAAATATATTTCCATTGTTGTGTATGTTGACGTTTTCAATGAAGAACGGCAAAAACTGTGATATCTCACTAGCGCTATTAACATCTTTAAATATCTGCACAAAAATGCTTTCGTTAATTATGTCAATTCGATTCATCAGAAGCACCAGCTCAAGTGTGTCTACTTTGCTGCCATACACACATATCTTCTGCATAAGATCGTTTTCTATTTTGCCAATTGACTTTTTAAGCTCATACCGCCGCTCTTCTGTAATTTCAAGTGAATCGCTAACAAGCTGCAGAAAGTTTTTGAGTACCGGCATGCACAAATTACTTCTGCTCATTATAAGAGAGTGAAGTGTCCCAATGAAGTGTGGCATTTTCACAGGCCAGTAAAACAACGCAGTGGTTGAGTACAGAGAAGATATTTTTGATATCTCCAATGGGCTTGTGAAATTAATAGACTCTATCAAATACTGAACTCTATCTAAAAAAGCATCTAGCTCGGGCTCTGTTCGATTCTTACTGAGACTCTTTTGTAAAAGAATTAAGCAGTAAAATCTTCCAAGTGAATCCTCTTCCTGCAGTCTCTGAAATACCAGATTTATTCTATCTTCATTTTCTATATACGGCAGTAACTTTTCTTGTTCCTGCTGGCTTGCGCTCTTTTTTACTGCCTCAATGGCTCTAGCGAGGTTTGAAAGACTATAATCCAACTCCATTATACAAAAAAATATTGCAAAGAAAATTATAAATACGCTCAATAGCGTTGTCAGTTATGAAATACACGCTCTACAGATGAAATTCATCCTTCAAATAGCTCAACTCAATGAAAGAGTAACTTTTCCTATATAACCCAGTAAAAAACTTATTGTATTTGCTTGGTTTATCTAGAAGAATAAGCTGCATGTGCGTATAAAAGTATTTCTGTACATAACCCAAAAGCTGTGCCGATTGATCTATTATACTAAAAAAGTGCACTATCTCAAAGTGCATTGAATAGTACCCATTCTATCTCATATTTAATCTGAAATATTCCAAAATAACTTAAACCTATAAAATATGCTCACATTATATTGAGTTCTACTCTAAAATTTCTTTGTACATTTTGGGTTATTATTATACTTACTTTCTGCTATAAAGTGATACAATACAGAATATAAGTTAATACAATAATCTAAAATTAACTCAGTGTCCATGAGATTGTTTGCCTTCTAATTCTGTCTTATTGAATTATAATAGTGCTTCTATGTGTAAAATTTAGCTTTTAGATGATTTATGTATTTCTCCTATTTTGAATGAATTTACTTTCTGTGGAAAGCTAGACAATGAATTAAATTGAATAAATAGGAGAAGTATCTATAATTGGCAAAACCATTCTATTTTCTTGTTTTGCATGTATTATGATCTTTTTTATGTTTAATAAGATCCTCTTGGGTTGCTATTTGTTTGTTCCCCATGCTCATCCATTTATTTATTTATATTTCTTCTATTTCTACCCCTACCCATTATTTCCATGAAGATTCTCTCTTCTATAGCTGAGTACTTCACACCCGCAGGAAAAGACCCGGTCTCACTGGGTATAATTGAAGTGTCTTTAAAGCATTTAAGATATAACAAGCCAGTCAGAATAGAGTATAACACAATAGAAGTCACCCTGTGCACAACCAATCTCTCCACAAAGTACGACATATTCAATAACATCAATGTAATATACATAAACAGAATGCCGTACAGTGTGAAGGATAGGGTTATAACAACCAAGAATATGGAAATTCAGATCAAAGTAACAAAAAACAAAATCAAAATCAAAGAAGAAGATTTCACCCGTATAAAGCTGCTGGGGCAGAGTACATCCAAAGTGTACTTAGTGCGGTATAACCAGTCAAACCGACTGTACGCGTGCAAAATAATTAAGAAATCTAAAAATATGAAAAAAATAATTAATGAGAGGAACCTTCTTGTTAAGCTTAAGAAATCCCCTTTTCTTATTTCGCTTCTGCTATCATTTCAGTCGCCAACAGAACTCTTTCTGATTCTACCGTATTACAGGTTTGACCTATTCACTATTTTAAACATACTGCCAGAATACGCCATAAAAATATACTTCTGTGAGCTAGTGATAATCCTTGACCATATGCACAGTAAGAATATCATATACAGAGACATAAAACCAGAAAATATTCTAATCGGACCAAATAACCATATTCTACTGTGTGACCTGGATATATCTGTCGAGTCAAATACTAACCCGAAATTCACACCAACTAATAATTCCGGTACTCTTGAATACATGCCACCAGAAGCCCTTTTACAAAAAAGACTCAATCTAAAGTACACCAGTAAGTATGATTATTATACTCTAGGCATACTCCTGTACGAAATGGTTGTTGGGATCACGCCATACAGAATAACAGCGAATGAGGATGAGGATGACCTCAAAAACAAAATATTATACGAGGAGATAGAGTACCCAGAAATAAATCCGAATATAATAGATGTTATTAACAAACTAACAAAGAAGGATCCAAATAAAAGAATCGGGTATAAGGAAATATCCGTGCATCCCTGGCTGTCCGATATAGACTGGAATAAAATTAGAAATAAAGAATATGTCATACAACTAGATGTAGAAGAAAAAAAAAGACAAAATTGCACAGACGCTGAAATAGAGGATACAACCAGCGTAGATGACGAAAGTTGCAGAGAAACAGTCCCAGGGTTCACATGGATAGGAGAGGACTGGGATGAAGAGTAAATATAATAGCAACTAGTAAATAAATATAACAGTACCAAATGAAGAATTTAAATATATACAGAATATTATCACAAAATATTAAAATAGTCCAAAACTAATCGAATTACTTTAAAATTCATAGTTATTAGGGCTATCTCTGAGGGTATACCATGATATAATCCTAAACATTTAATAAAGTGTGGTTTCTGGGAGTTCAATGGATTCTGGATATTTATGGAATATTTTATTAGTGCTTCACTTTTATTTTTCGAATGGAAGACCAGTTCATTATAAGACCACCAGAAAGTATACGGGATAAAGTGTGTGAGGATGTTAAAAATGGGCTAATTCATAAGCTGACAATAAAAATGGTAAATAACAAAGAAGGCACTCTCATATACGAAAACAAGACATATAAAGGATGTATTGTAGACCTTCCATGCATTATAGAGTCACATAAAACACTGGATAACAGACAGTTCATAAAAATAGCAGATGTATCAAAAATATTCATATTCACTGATCAGGACATTGACATATCTGAACTAGAAAAAGAGAGCATATCCGGGATTACTCCACCAATGAAATATGTAAAAGTGAGGAGGTTTAGAAAAAGACTAACAAAAGCACCAATAATTGAAGAAATAGAAAAAGAGGTGGCAGCACTCTTAGAGAAGGATAAAGAAGCAATGCGAGTAGATGTACAACTGATTAATAAGGATGGAAGTGAAGAGGAGGAAGATACTTCATCGCTTGCAGCTGAGATAGAACTGAACCTACTGGAGAGTGAAAAGAACACGCAGAACAGTATAGAAGAAATAGAAATAGATGGAAATCTTGAAGAGAAGAAAGAGAAAGAGAGATTATTACAAGAGATTAAGGATAAGATTGAAGAGAAGAAGAAGCAAATAGAAAAGATAACAAACCCAATCTTAAAGAAGAGATTCTATGAGAGTATCCAGCAATTAGAGCAGGAACAGGAAGAAATTCAGAAAGATTTGGATAAAATGGGAAATAAGTAAGTAGATATACAGATATGACTATCTGAAATATTTATGTATTATGAACAAAAGCATATATTATAGTCACTATAAGAATATAATTAAAATTATTTTTATACCCAAACAAGAAATACTCTGAAATAGGAAATAACTGAAAATTGAATTAATAAAGAAATAAATCTATAAATAATAACTGGAATAGTTTGATTTTCACATAATAACAATTATTAATTTGGCACATCCCTGATATACCCTAGAAATGTGATTATTTCATCAGTATTAATACAAAAAAGGAAAAAAATTTACATATGAAAAAACAGGTACATCCTCTGATCATACTGTCAATAATGCTGTCATACATGCGCAGTAGAATAAGTCTAATGGAAATGAAAGGTATTTTACATACAGCAATTGAGGAATCACATCAAAAAACAACAATAAACCCAGATGGGCCCCTTAATCCACTCCATGGGTATATATACCATAAGGCAGGGTATATGCATAATAAGAGATTTTTCTCACCAGAGATAAAAATTGATTATACACTGAGAAATATAGGAAATCCAGATGATGTGCAGATATCATACGAATTCATCAGAAAACCAGCAAAGGACAAAGCATACCCAGTGAAAGACCATTCATTAAATATAAATCAGTACTTATACGAATACCATACACAGCTGATAAAAATGTTTCCATCAACAGGAGAAGAGATTAATATTACAGTAGGAAGAAACAGTTCATTTACAAAGTTTCTTAGATCAGAGAATGCTAAACCATACGCAGCACAAATTCTTGCATCACTTCTACTCCTCTCTGAAGGAATTAATATTTCAATTGGTGTGAGCACTATTGACCAACAGAAAATGCTTATTCTGTATAACAGAGACAAGACAGAAGTGCATTTTCGCATAAACATGCGAATTATTACAGAAATCATAGATGGCACAGAATGTGCATATAACCTACAGGATGAAGCCATTAATGTAATTAAATTCTTTGTAAAGTACAAAGATACATCAATTCTACAAGAAAACAGAATTCAAGAACCTTCTAGTATAGAAGAGTTTAGAAGTGGTAAATTTCTAAATACGCCTAGGTTTCTTATACAAATGTACATCTATGAGTTTATAGATACAGAGGAAGATTATATACACCTGGCAAAGGCAGTGTACTCACTTTTAAATGAAAGCTTAGATATTCTGTACATGATGGATACAACACTAGAAAATGTAAATGAGATAGAACATGTAAATGAAGTATTAAAGAAATACTTCACTGTAGACTTATCGCATAAGCATACGACTGAGTACATATGTGATATTGAAGAGTTTGAGAATATAATAGATACTTATGCAGTCTGTCCATTTATACATTTCAGTCAGCTGCCTGTGTACACTAGAGTACCAAAGTACACTAGAAAGACTTCTGCATTTATAGAAAATCAGATATATTACTACAGTAATTGTGTTGAAACCGCTATGCTGAGCCTTTTCTTCTCTCTAGCATATAACCCAGAGAATAGAACTTATACTACTGCCCACATACCCAATGCATCATCGGATTTAAATTGGTTCTTTAATGAGCACAGTCAGTATAATCAAACAATAAATAATCGAATGCACCGAGACTGGTGTAAAGTAGTTGCAGACTTACCCTGTGAAAATATCTGTTACATAAACAACAGAAATGAAATTAAAAGTGGAATAATAAACTTTCTTTATGCAGTCATAAAAATAACAGGAGAATCCACTAAAACCATAAAAAAGCTACAGGACATAGTGAATGACATTAAAATCAGTCCATTCATTAATAATTCTACAGAGGATAAACTAACTCGTTACTTGAATGATCTTTTTAAAAGACTTTCATGTAATAAAGCAGTAACAGTAACATGTAAAAACATTAAGAAATCCCCAGAGAATAATCAAGTGGATGTATTCGGAGTAGTTGAAATAAATTTCACACGTAATAATATACAGGGTGGAATTGGACTGTCCTTTAATAAAGGCCATACATACGCATACGTCTTATCCTCTGCTATTAAATTCACATTGGATGATTTTAACAGAGTTACAGCCTTAAAGAAGAAATATGAATTTATGAAGAAGCTAATCGGATACGCAATTATTGAGTACGTAACCAAACAAGCAGATACTTTTACTATGGAAGACCACTTGATCACATTTGCACAAAAGGAACAAGTACAGAAAATAATTAAAAAAGGAAGTAGAGAGATAAATGAAATACTCGTAACAGAAAAAATCAGTTCTGTTAACTATAAAATAATCCTGGTGACGAATATGCTCATATGGTCTATAAATGAAGAATTATCACAAGAGCATCCAGTAATTAGACTTGTACATAACCTGCTGGGAAGTGTGCCATTACATGATCAAAATACAAGAGAAGAAATCTTCAGTTCTCTAAGATACATTAAAGGTATACACCAATTATATCCTAATATAGACTTTCTCAATGGAAACTCACTTGGTATAGAGTGTGATACATACGAACTATTCTGTATATTCTCATGTATTTTAGATATGAATAGCCAAGAAGTCTTATTACAGTGCTTATATATGTATATGAAGATAACTAACAGCGCATGCTTTGATTGGAACCCCCTTACAACAAGAACCCTCAGTGAGAGAATATTCAAGTGCTTATTCAGCCAAAAAAGCATCGATATCCTAAACCAACTACAAGTGCATATGCTTGCATTCTGGAAGTATAATAAAAGTGTGCGTAACTGGGTAAATCTGTCCTGGCTTATATACGCATGCAATGATCCAAATCCATCTAAAGAATTCATCCTTGCATTATATAAGAACATTGACTTGACAGAGTATCTGCCAGTACACGACTCAAATATAGCACACAATACCTATACAAAAGCCTTATTCACTATAATGAACATGCAGAAGGATTTTGAAGGAATAGAAGGCTTAAACCACCCTGAAACCAGGTTTAAGATAGTCTTACAAAATGCCAGGAATATTCTTATGTATAACAGATGAAATCTGCGCAGAACAATAATAGCAAGAAGGTCTAACACACAGAAATAAATTCTTAGGGTTTTTTAACTTATAATCATCGATCCTTTCTTCATGAGATAAATAATCCGAAATTTCATTCTCTCTGCTATGTAATGCTATAATACTGAATTATACCACCTAGAAATTCTGTAGATTATAAAATGATTCTGTATGGAATAAATCAGAAGGAGACCATTTATTAACTCTCAGCCCATCAATCAAATAAAGAAAGCCACAATAAGAAGAACACCTCCAACGCATCCAACTTTGACCATCACATTACCACCGCTTGTCTTAATTATGTTAGACACGCTGTCAGAAATAGAAGACTTCTTACTCTCATCCTCTTTTGCTGTACTGCTCATACGCGCATTGTTCTCAATCGTATCAACAATCTTCTGTGCTGAAGACTCTTCTGGCTCGTCATTCATTGAAAGAAGCTCTTCTCTCCTATTGGTGGTGCTACTTTTTCTTAAACCGCTGGGGTTACTTGGTGCAGCCGACTTTAGTCCCGTGTTCACGTTATAGTCTGCGTGTCTAAGCCCAAACACTTTAAGAAGTTCGATTAGCCCATCAATACTGTCAAGTGTGTATGAGTATTTATCCCTCATTACAAGAACCATACAGTCTGTTGTTGGCTCAATCATATTCGCAGCAAGTGATCTGCTAAGTGTATCTAAAAAGTGTGGATCATTATAGTCCATAACATCATAATTAGGCTCACACACAGTCACTCCTAGCTCCAAGCAGTATTCAATGTCATCAGAGTAGTATCCCTGCCTAGGCAGTCTGGCTGATCCTGGCATTACGCCTATTACCTCCATATACTTGTCTACGCATGCTTTTATTCTGCTTCTTGCCTCAGACATAGTTACCTCTGTGAAAGGCATGTCGTGGGTAATTGATAGGCCGATTGTATGCCCATTCTTCAGAATCTCTGTAACAATAGGAATAGTCTTCTTGTTTATATTAAAAGGGTCCAGATAGAACCCGCAGTTCTTCTTATACTTTTTAAGAATACTCAAAAGCCTTAAAGTATTCTCTGTGGGACTCCCATCAAATGTGAGAGAGAATGTTCCTGCATACTTTCCCCCCTTTACAGTCAGCTCGTCTTTTAAAGATGTCTCCTGTATACGCACAGCCTCACTTAGTATGTCATCAATTAAATTTGGATCTGAGTCCATCATAGCCTCTGTAAGAATGCTTTTTATAGTCTCTATGCCTGGTTCTGTTTCTTCAACATACTCTTGCTCATAGTCAGTGTACCCCATTGGTGCATACTCAACATACTCCACTGGTGTGTATTCAACGTACTCTACTGGTGCATATTCCATATATTCTACTGGATTTGGATTAACATATTCCATTTGATCATAATAGACTGGTACGAGTTCGGTTCTAGCTATATAAAATAGCACAACTATTCCGAATAATAATCTCATAATTGCCTCATACACTGGCTGTATTATACTATATGTGTTTCTATATTAGGAAATACTCCGTGTACTTCTCTATATAGAATTATCCCTTTTAAGAGTTTATTATACATCAAAAAAGGAAAAATGAATATGTTCCCAGATTATAAGACCAAGTAAGTACATAATGACTCACACCAGAAACATAACACAGCCATACATTAAATACAATAATGCATAATAATCTTACTATACAGAAGTACTTAGCCTAAATTAACCTAATAATACACCACCATTATATTCTCAATTCATACTCATCATAATAATAGAATGTATAAGGAATAATTCATGACTTATTTTATACCATAGACATATTCTTATGTGTATATCTATAATTACTCTAGTATCTACTTCTATTATATACATATTTTCGGGTTATGTCGGGTTATGTATACTGAATATTTTTTAATTCTTTATGGTATTTATGCCTAATAATATTTTGTATTTTAGTATTCTCTGTATTAAGAATATTTAAAATTTGCTAAAACAAGAAATTCTTATATAATTTACAAGAATCCTTATTTTATTAATTATTTATCAATATGAGTTATATTAATTTAGAATATATTTACTCTATTGATTTTATTATAATAAGAGAATATATCTTAAAATAGAATATAAAGAATACTTGACGTGTTTATACAGTATAATTACTATAATATATGAAATTCTTATAATAACTAAAACTTTTTACATATTGTGTAATAAATAAGAATGCAGTTAAAATTAAAAAATCAACTAGAGCATATAACACATAGTATAATTAATTATATATCGGGTTATTTCGGGCTGGCCCTGTCATAGAGATAAATAATTATATTTTTAATAAACCCCTGCATATTTTACATATAATGACTAAAATAAAAATTCAAAAATATGAAAAATTTAAAAATAACACTGATTGAAAGAATGAGAATGTTTGAATTTGTTCTAATTATCCTCGCATACTTAATTATACTAACAACCAACATCACAGTTTACGGCACATCACTTGAAGAGATTTTTGATTCATTAGTTGATAATACAAGTAGCTATATAAATCCACAATATTCACAGGATTACAGTAATCCCATGGCAAGTGAACATAATATAACTAATCCATACAATAGGCAAGAAGAATCATTTTGCAGTGATACATCTATAATGGAACTAATGAAAATACCAACTTCTGATTTATTCAACCCAGAAACTATGAATGCGCATAATGACTATAACCCACGCATGCACAATCAAACAGTGTATAATGTAGATGCTTTTAATAGCCCCACACAAATGGCACCATCACAGCATACTAGTAATAGCCCATTACATGGAATTGGTTCAAGTTATATGGAAGAGGTACCGACGTCCTCGCATACAAATAGAAAAAGAAAAATCATTGGGCCTATAGAAGATATATTTCCAAACAGGCTTATTACTATTATGCCTCCTATAGTTTGCGTGGCTAGAGATTCAGATGAGTATAAAAAGTTCTTAGAAGGACTGCACAAGCATAGGTTGTCTGTGAAAGATAATAACGAAAACAATCGGCAGATTGCTCCTTTGTTCTATAATCAAGTAGTAGATAATAATGCTATTAAAAGTGTGAATAAAGACTTAATAACCCGTATAGAGTCTACAACAAACGCAAGTAATAATCTGTGGATGGGGCTGCAATCTATTAAAGAAGAAAGTATAAAAACAAAGCTAGCAATAATTGAAGGACTACTACATGGTTCATATAATCTGAAATCTACATTTGCATTATGCAAAGTCTTATACTACCCTAGAATTCTGTATAATTTAAGTAATTATTTGTATAGAAATATTATTTCTTCTTATAATGCGCGTATAATAAAAGATTTATTACATATAAAAAATAGAATAAATCTAGATGAATTCAATCTATATAAGGCCACACTTGGTGACATATACATTAAAAATAATATGAACCTTTTGTGGCATGCAGAGAGCGTTCTGATGTATTATACTAATCTGCATATAAACTGCTCTACTTATTTATTTGCAGATGGTATTGAGCTAAAAAGGCAGCTACTATTTATTCTATGCATTCCAGAGATATATGAAGACTTGTTTTATATGAAATATGAAGAGATTAATATGCTAAAGGATTTAATTATAAAAAATACTTTTAATGGGACTTCTAGGCCTACATATAATATGTTTTGTATTATAGAATACTTACACGGAGTTGTTCATAAAAATTCAGTAATAATGGATGAGTCCTTTAAAAAAATACAAGAAATTGAAGATATTGGGCTTTACCTACAAGATCTTAACTGTGTTACAATATATCATTTTGTATATAACGTTTTTGCCTACTTCTACAAATATTCTTTATACTTATATGAAATAGACACAAATGCGCTTATAAGCAGCACAGATCCACTATTACAAAACGACTGCAATTATATGGCTAAAAAAAAGTATACAAAAATTCCAGAGGACAAAATAATCCAATACAGAGGAAAGGGTTCTGTTATAGCAACTAATTATATTAAATGTATAATAGAATTTGAATATGTCGCTGATTCTATGGTAATAAATGAAAGAATATTAGACATAATAAAAACAAAAGGAACAAAATATGGTTATAACAGTATAAATAATATAGGTATATCTTATTGCTACCACTATCATGTGCAATTTGTAGACAATAGTGCGCATCGTATGCATATTATGCACATTCCCTTCTTTGTTTCTAATGACACAGGCATTTTAAAATATAATTACATGCATACGCTTAAGGATATTGTAGATCATATAAAGAGAATATTTCATATTGTTGAGAATAAAAAAAATATATTCATTAATAATGTACATCCATTCAAATACAACAGAGCAGAAAAAACATGGTCATTAGTGACTAAGCCGAATAACACAAAGGCCAAAAGAAGAAAATTAGAAGTCACCGAGAATGAAATGAACAAAACAATGGAAGAAATGCATAATTCTGGGTTTGATGTTGTATTCTACTATATAAAAGAGAATATAAAGACAACAGAATTTGTATTTGCGCAGTTTAATCCAATAGATGGAATGGTTATTAATAAAGCATATGAAGAGGATCCTACTTTGACAAATAAGTTATTTGATGGGTGTATGATAAATAGAACTGCTCCAAGAATCCCTTTATTCCTGCCCAAGTTAATGACATCGGCTATTCACTTGGGGCCATATGTTTTAAAGTCTGAGATGTATCAATCTAAGAGTCTAGATGAGTGTCAAAATCTAGTCCCAGTTGAATTTTCTAATTGGTTAGACCATCTTGCGAATAAAAATACTTCAAACCAGAAAAAGATCATAGAAGTAGTTAAGGAATATAAACGCTGTATAAATTATTACAGTGACTTTGTTATACTCAGCATAAATCAACCATACGAAGACTGTGATTGCTACGGAATTTGTATTGGTCAATTGGCTTTCAATAATACATGTATAGTAATCGAATGGTATGCAAAAAGGAACTTCTGTATAGAAGAATATACTAACTATCACTTGCTTATAACACCCAGTATTACTAATAATTTTATAAATAATATAAAAAGAAACAATAGTTGCCAAGAACTATTACTTTCATTTTTAAATATATTCCAACGAAAACATGTGTCACAAGACATGCTTTATTATGGAATATGCGTATACACAGAAAGAAAAACATCTAAAAGTTATATAATTCCTATTTTATGTCCTAAAATGAAAACTCGTTTACAGGAATTGCTCAATGAAAATAATGAAATGCATCATATGCTTAGCTCTGAATTGAAAAAAAAGATTGCGCGTTTAAAGAAATATATAAATGAGAATATTCGAGATATTCATAATGTTTCTAGAATACACATAACTGTGAAGAGTGTTAATTACACGAAGTCTAAGCTGGGATTACACTATAATATTTTAAATATTTTCTTCTAAATAAGAGAATATTATGATAAATAATCGAATGTTAGATTTAACTGACTATTTATGCATTACTATATTATTCTAATATATAAGCATAATGAAATAAATTATTTTTCTAAAGAATATTTAAAATAAACCATTCACTTTTATATTTATAATAGAAAGATGAACACATTTTATAAGAAGAAAATATTTTAATATTTTAATAATTAAATAGACAGACTATTTTTTATTTTCTTCTCTATTAGACATAATATGGAGCTATCTATCTAATGACATTATTATTTATACACATAACAAAGGTGGTCATCTATCAGAGTGTTTATTTATACTTTAGTAAAAGCAGGTTTTCTTGGTGGCATCTCCATTCACTCTGATCGCACACAGACTATTTAAGTAGACTGCAGATAGAAAAAATAGGAAAAGCAACAAAATGTAAAGAAACCCCATATTAACAATAATCAGGCATGAAACAACACGGGATACTGTGATAATCAAAACAAAAAGAACACACAAAGTATCTATATACATTATAAGTTATTTTATCTGAGATAATACATCTTTTTCATTAGAATATACTTCTAATATTGCTGTATAAATAACTGTTTTGTTGTTTATTTATACTGTATGTTGGTTTTGGATAGTGAGATTCAGACCAGGACCGATCAACTAAGAAATTAGTGTATAATCGTCCACCATCCATAATGGTAATAGGCGTGTTACGGTTATGAGTGATTGGAACTAAAACTATATAATAATTTTATTTTTTTAATAAAAGAGAAATTTTCATATGTCTAAGCCTTCAAGAAGAAAACAGCTCTGTAACTAAGGAATATATCTTAAATACAACATAATTATAACACCGCTATAATATTGGATTATATCTATTTCTTTATACCTTAGAAATAAACTGTTTTAAACTAAATACCTACCAAGGATTGCCTGCGTTGCGTGCCGGTCCGAGACCGAGACGGAGAACCTTGAACATCTCCAGCTGGAGTGCCCTGAGTGGCGAGTTCAACGGTTATACTTATTTGATGCGATCCGCCTGGAGATAGGCGCACTATCTCAAGTGTCGACAAACAGTTTGATCGATGCGCTTCTTGGGGGGAAGTTACCTAAACACGCATGGAGTACTATGTTCCGGGATTATCCCAAAACTAGGACTCAGTGCGTAGACCGTAGCGTGAGTACGACTCGCGCGGTGGCACGCTATCTCGGTGCCATCATCCCATTGAGGAGAGTGACCTTATAAGGTCCTACTTTGTAAGCCACGTTCCTCCACCCCTAGCAGTCAAAGACATTAACTTGTTACGGCCGCCCTAGGGACACGAGGAACAGCTTAGAGGTGTAGGAAGAGAGCGTGGCGCTCGGCGTCCATCTGCTCGAGGCTCCTCGAACCTTATATTAATAAACTGACTTCTAATTAAAAAAAAATTTAAACTAAAAAAATAACCTAAGGTATTTTCTGGTTAAATATGAAAAAATTAAATAATTTTAATTTTAATATATCCCATGCTACTGTTACATAATAGGAAATTTTTAAAGAG
Source organism: Nematocida ironsii (assembly GCA_001642415.1). Taxonomy (NCBI): domain Eukaryota; kingdom Fungi; phylum Microsporidia; genus Nematocida; species Nematocida ironsii. The sequence continues at coordinate 269,302 of LTDK01000173.1, forward strand.
ATCAGTGATGCGAAGAACGGCAATAATGAAATATAGTTTTCATCTATCTGTATATCTAGTAATACTAAAAATATTCGGTGTTGTTGTTTGTTCATCAAATAATGAATTTTCAGGTATTAATATGGGAATGAACAACCGAGAAAGCAGCTCACATGGAGTAGTTCCGACTGAGGGCACATTATATTATAATGAAAAAGCAGATGATGCAAATGATTATGTGGATGATTATTTGATTAATCCACCAACAGTAGAAGATTTAATGAACATACCAATTTCGCAGCTATACAACTCAAATATTCCAGGAGTACCTTTTAATGTTGAAAGTTATTTGCAAAGAAGGCTAAATACAGTGAAAATAACAGATAATCAGATGCCAACAACATCTTCACAGATGTATAATACAGAAAGACTGGAGATAGATAGAAATAACCCAAATCCAACAAATACAGAAGGATGCGCACTTATAATTAAAAAAAGAAAAGCTGCTGAAGACACAGAAGAACTAAAATGCACAGAAAGAAGTACGGATACTAGAAGCTTTTCTATACTATATATGGTTAGAGACTCAAAAGAGTATGGAATTTTCATAAACTTTCTTCATGGGTACAAACTAGCTATGGCAAAAACTAGAAAGAGTGATGAACAAAGTGCACCAGTATTCTTTAATCCAGAAGTGAATATTCAAGATATATATCCTAAATTAATGGATAATATAAATAATGCTGCTGATGAAAGTAAATGTATATGGCACGGTTTATATTCTATTAAACAAGAAAAAAATGTGAGAACAAAGTTGGCATTTATTAAACATATATCAATGGAGTCATATAAAGTAGATCAAATGTTTAAAAATTACAATAATCTATACTCGTATGAATTGATATTTAATTTAAATAAGTACTTAACTAAAGAGTGCCCATCTTGCTATAATATATCTCTAATGGAACTAACAAAAGAAAAATTAATACCATTTAATTTCAATGAAATTACAATTGGTGACATATATCTTAAAAGGGAGATAAGTCTTCCATGGCATGCAGAAAGTCTGTTGATTTCATATATAAATAAGACTTTACAAACGTCTTTTGATGTATTAGAAGAAAATTTAGATGATCTACAGCTAAAAAGACGACTTATATTGATTTTATGCATTCCTGAGATATATGAAGATTTATTCTATATGAAATATGAAGAAATTAGCCGAGTAAAAAATAGAATTCTTGCAATTTCTCCTAATAGAGTAGTTAAAGCACAATGTAGTCTATTTTGTATTATAGAATATTTGCACGGAAATGTTCACAATAAGAATAATATAATGGAAGAATCGTACAAGAAACTACAAGAAGCCACAGCGCCATATTCTTTATTATACAAGCACAGCGAAATTGATATATATAAACTTGTGTATAAAGCATTTTCCTATTTCTATAAATATTCTTTATATTTATATGAAGTAGACACTGATTATCGCATGAATAATGGCCATCTGACAGAAAAGCAGAAAATTTCGTATGCTGCTATGAAAAAATATATAAAGATACCAGAAAACAACATAATTCCATACCAAGGAAAGGGAGTTGTCATAATGCATAATTATAGTAGATGTATCGTAAGATTCCAATATGCTGGTGTTAAGACACAGAATGAAAGACTATTAGACAGCATAGTAGACAAACAAGTCCGTTATAATTATAAATTTAAAGAGACTATAAATATATCTCATTATTATCACTATCATGTGCAAGTTGTAGATAATAGTGCGCATCGGGTGCATATTATACATCTCCCTTTCTTTGTTTCTAATGGCACTGGAACTATTAAGTATAACTATATACATACTCTTGAAGATATTGTAGATCATATAAAGAAAACACTCTACACTAAGGTCCAAACACATCAGCAGATTAATGCGGGTGTATATCCATTCAAATACAACAGAGCAGAAAAAACATGGTCATTAGTGACTAAGCCGAATAACACAAAGGTCAAAAGAAAAAAATTAGAAGTCACCGAGAATGAAATGAACAAAACAATGGAAGAAATGCATAATTCTGGATTTGATGTTGTATTCTACTATATAAAAGAGAATATAAAGACAACAGAATTTGTATTTGCGCAGTTTAATCCAATAGATGGAATGGTTATTAATAAAGCGTATGAAGAGAGCAAAGAGGAAGCAAAGAAGTTATTTGATGGGTGTATGATAAATAGAACTGCTCCAAGAATCCCTTTATTCCTGCCCAAGCTAATGACATCTGCGATTCACATGGGGCCATATGTTTTAAAGTCTGAGATGTATGAATCTAAGAGTCTAGGCGATTACCAAAACTTAGTCCCAGTTGAATTTTCTAATTGGTTAGACCATCTTGCAAATAAAAATACTTCAAACCAAAAAAAGATCATAGAATTAATCAATCAAAATAAGCATGAAATATACTATTACAGTGACTTTGTTATACTTAGTATAAATCAACCATACGAAGACTGTGACTGTTATGGTATGGAGACTGTGCAAACAAATTACAAATTTGGCATGATAGAAATCGAATGGTACGCAAAAAAATCATATGACATAGGAGAATATACCAATTATGAACTAGATCTAACATATAGAAACACCAATTATAACATGTGCAATGTAATGGAAAGAAGTAAACCAGAGGTATTATATTCTTTCTTAGAAATGCTTCAAAGAAAACATGTGTCACAGGACATGGCCTATTATAGTGTATTTATATATACACTAAAAGACACAAATAAGACAAATACAATTCCTCTTTTCTGCTCAGAGCTAAAAGAACATATGAATAATTTATTAAGTGGAGACAGTGAAATGGACAACATTATTAATCCTATATTTAAAGAAAATGGCAAAAAGTTCAAGGATTATCTAAATGAAAAAATGCCAAGTGTTTATGATATTTCTAAGGTACACATAAGTGTAAAGAATGTTAATTATACAAAGTCTAAGCTTGGTTTAAATTATAATATTTTAAATATTTTCTTCTAAAAGAAGATCAAGAATATCTAAAAATTAATTGAATATTAGATTTGACTGACTGTTTAAGTAATATCCATAAAATTATCATTAATCTGAGTATAAAGTTTCTTTAACTCAATGATTATTTTAGTAGAAGAATATTTATATGTTATATTATCATTGCATATATACATCAAATATACTTATTATATAAGATTTAGAGTTATATGCGGTGCAAAAGACATTCCCATGCCAATAGGAAGCAAATAAATAACTAAAGCAAATTATTCACTATTTTAACATATTCTGATTTATACAGCATATTCTATAATACTAAAGAATCTAAAAATATAAAAGGCCTAGAAATAAAATAAAAATAACTTTAATTATACCACCAATCAGAGTATATCTATTACTTATTTGCCACTATAACACAGGTAACACCTGAAATATATCTAAGTATAACCTGTCTTACTGCACTCTCTCTGTAAACACTCTTTTTAATATGCCTATACACTGCCATATTGTCATGTATTTAGTCTATTCTTGCAATAGATCCTTCTAATTCATGCAATTACCATTAAGTTTAATTTAAATAGATCTAGATGCGTATAATGCATGGTCACTCTACCATATTTAGACAAATTAATTATTTTTTGAAGGTATTTAAAGGCCTCGCATTCTGAGTTTCAGTGTCCCGGAGAGCTGCTTCTCTTTCTTGTGCAGTGAAGTTATAAGTAGTGTGCTGAGAGGTGCAGGAGAACTCGACATTCAATACTCGGGCGGGGTCTTCTACTATCACATCCCTTCGGGGGAGCCATATGGGTTAGATTATGCTCCAATCTTTTTATTAGGTAATTCGACGCATGTTACTTTTTCCCTTGATGCTTGTACATCTAACATTTAGAACCGCTGCGTAGTCTGCACCGACTTAATAAGGCACTAGCGCGTACATGAATTCCCCTTCCTGTACCTCTACCACAGCACACTGCTTATAACTTCGTTGTACCGGATTATACTATATCACTGGCATAGGCGTAATATATATGCGATATCTGTGTAGTAAGCTGGACCTCAACTCGCAGTAAGACGCTGTATCAATTACATATACATAATAAGTATGTTTAGTAATGATTTACTGTAAGCAGACAGTACAGTGCAATCCCCATGTACACAGCCAGTACACCTATTATTAAATAAACGGCTACTCCAATCTGTCTGCTATTTATAAGGCAGTGCTTGGCTCTGCTGTTCTATCCCCAACTGTATAATATCCTCTGTCCGTAAGCCTCGAATGGCTTTTTATTTTAAATTCTTATTCCATACATAAACTTAAAATTA